>JBBWSL010000060.1:0-278461 GCA_038088545.1 Diaporthe humulicola | reverse complement strand
ATTAAAAAAATTATTAAAAAATAATTCTTCTATAATTTTCTCCTTAAAAAAGTATTTAGGAATTAATACCTTTATAAGCTTATTTTTTAAAGTACTTTTTTTAATATATTTTTTAATTAAAATACTTAAAATTATATTTTTAATTATATATTTTTAAATAGGTTTTTAAATTAAGACCGGATATTTGCACCCTAAAAATCAGATACTATACTTTAAATAATAACTAAGTATATAGTCCCCTATGTATATATTAATTTCCACTATAGTATTTATATATAAATTTATAATATAACTTTAGGTATTAATATCCTATATTACCACATACTCTATAGCACAATATTACTATACCTATAGTGCTTAAAATGCGATATTGTGCCCATAAGCCCACTGCAGTGCTTAACTGCCCTCTATGGTGCCCACCATAGTGCTTGATTGCCCACTATAGTACTTAACTGCCCACTATAGTACTTGACTGCCCACTATGGTGCTTGACTGCCTACTATAGTACTTGACTGCCCACTATAGTACTTAACTGCCTATACTATAGCCTTTATAGTGTAGCCTTTATAAGTACTTTTACCCTTTATGGCTTAGGGCGCTATAGAGGCTACTATTATGCCCTTATAGTGGTTTAGCTATTATAATCTTATTCTAGGTCTTTTTTTACCTTTTATTATTACTAAAAATATTATTATTAAGCTTATTATTACTAAAGATATTATTATTAAGGGGGTTAGAAGTTATAAGTAAAAAAGGTTATATAGGGTATATATTTAAGGCTATAAAAAGTATTATAAAGGGGTAGTAAGTAAAATTAAATAGTAGCCTCTGATTAGTTATAGCTCTAATTAGTTAGTATTTTGTGTGTAGTATTTATTTTTTTGTGTGTGAATATCCGGTCTCTTACTATATCCTCAGTTCTGAATCTTGGATAAGTCAAGTTCTAGGGGGATTGGTACTAATATAGCGATTGTAGACTGGTTGTACATCAAAGTGCGAATTGTGGCTCAATGCCGTCCAAACTGAACAGGTTTCCTCTCTCCCATGTCAGGGATACACCAATGCACGTTACATGCGGCCATGATCTAAAATACATCGACAACATTTAAGGGAAAAGTAACTTACGCATTCCTCATGACCCTAGCCAATGACTGTCTCTGGTCGATTTGCCGTACACCATGTTTTGCAGCAAGGCTGTTGCGGAGAGCCTTCCAATCCTCGATCCATGGAGTATTTATTAATTTATGTCTGTACAGGTTTTCATCTGTGTCTCTGATACAAGCCTTGACGCCCATTGGGTAATTTCATACACATATCGGTGTTCAAATCTTAGGGAGATTTGGACGCAAGCTTTTCCAGCTGTGACTACAGAAACAACGTCTCTTCATCCCGGGCGAGGCTAGTGTTTGAAGGCAATGCCATCGATTACGGCGGCCAGGTCAATGTAGGCAAGTAGGATGTGCGTCTCTTAACCCCCAGACATGGTTATGTGTCCTGGAAACCAGGTGATTGGTTGCGAAATCTTCATACGGTTAGATGGAGCAGCCAAACACGGAGCTTGTGATCTTGTGCTAAAGCTTAGTAGACGAGGGATTTGAATTGCCGTTGGACAGTAAGTGAATATATACGTTACGATGTCTATGGTTTAATTATTTACCCATCGTCTTTCCCCGAATGGCCGATAGAAGTCGTCCTTGTCCATAATGTCGCGGCTTAATCAACGGACTCAACCTCAGCAGTTTCATTTCCTCCTGATTTGTCAGTACAATAGATCGCTTCCGTCAATCTTTCGGCAATATGATATCCCTCATTTGTCCACATTGTTTCCTCATCATGGGTGATTAAGCGATTGTTCTCATTGTTATTCCCCACCCCAGCAGCAAGCAGTCAACGAAACTTATGCTCTATACGCTGCAAGACAACATCGTCATCAATTTCTGATAGGGCCTGTGATAGTTTAGAGTAATTGGGCACTCGATTTACGATCGTGCAAACTGGGGCCACACACGAGGTCTTTCCAATGTGACAGTTCATGTGGGCAGTGGGATAGGACTAGCAGAAGACGTGGATCAAGTCCTTCGTTACCCTACATAGAATAAATAAAGTCAGCGACTACGATGGCAGATACCAGTCAATAATTGAGTGTATGGTATTGCCGCTAGGTAACGATATACTTGGTGATGGTGAATACTGAAGCGTAAGTGTGTGTGGTCCTCGAGTTTGCACTGGTAATGGTTCAGATGCAGAGGCAGAGCACAGGCCCTTGCCAGATTCTGCCCAGCCCGAATGCGAATACTCGTATGGCTCGTACAGCGATTCCTCCTATGTCAGTCAATGTTTTAGCCGCTAAATGCCATCGAAATTCCCTTCGAGTTAGATAATTACCTCTCCCCTGCCGAGGTCCAGCCGGTGCTTTGGAATTCAGGGAAACTGCACCTTCATAAATCTGGCTTTCCCGTTATGTGTCTACCGATGTCTTTGGTTTGCTCGGGCGGTAGTCCGTCTTCCCACTCACTCTATCATGACGGTCTGATTCTTTTGTTACAACTGTGTATCATTCGACCGGCCCAAGATGGCGGGCTGCATCCCCAATTATGAAGACGCCGTCTGGTCACCTTATCGATACAAACCATCAACAGCGGGGGCAGTCATCTTCTGCGTCCTCTTTGGCATCACATCCGGGCTACACGCTTTTCAGATGTACACGACGCGGAGCTGGTATCTCACCGCGTTGGTGGTCGGCGGCTTGTGTAAGTTCCAGACACGCCGATGCCTAGTCAACACGACATCTTTGCTGGGCTGCTCTAATTTGAATGCCTTGTGCACAGGCGAATGCATCGGGTACATCGGCCGCGCGGTCAACTCAATGGAACAGACAGGCTGCTGGAGCCTGGGAGCCTACGTCGTGCAGAGCGTCTTGATCCTTGTCGCCCCGGCATTCATGGCCGCCCCCGTCTACATAGTCCTCGGAAAGATCATTCAGCTTACCGATGGAGACTCGCACGCGGTGGTCAAGCGGCAGTGGATCACCAGGACGTTTGTGGCCGGCGACGTCGTCTCGCTGTTGATGCAGTCCTCAGGTATGTATAAATCCAGATTCCGTGCGACGTAGCTTCGCATCAAAGGTCATTGGCGGGTAAGCTGACGATCATCAGGTGGGGGCATGATGGCTGCCGGCGAAAAGCTGCTCGAAACGGGAGAGAATGTCATTATCGGCGGCCTGTTTGTCCAGCTTGTCTTTTTCGGGTTTTTCGTGACAGGGGCCGGCATCTTCCACCTGCGAATGTCACTCGTGCCAACGGCCAGGGCTTTAGACCCCTCGGTGCGCTGGCAGAAATACCTCTTGACACTCTACGTGACGAGTACCCTGATCCTGATCCGCAGCATTTTCCGAGTCATCGAGTACCTGGACGGCAACAACGGTGTCCTGATGAGGTCCGAGGTGTTTCTCTACGTCTTTGATGCCTTGTTCATGGTTATTGTTCTTGTTTGGATGAACTGGTTCCACCCATCCGAACTCGGCCTGCTGCTTCGTGGTCAGAGCCCAGGGAAGA
The DNA here is from genome assembly GCA_038088545.1 of Diaporthe humulicola. Taxonomy (NCBI): domain Eukaryota; kingdom Fungi; phylum Ascomycota; class Sordariomycetes; order Diaporthales; family Diaporthaceae; genus Diaporthe; species Diaporthe humulicola. The sequence continues at coordinate 274,907 of JBBWSL010000060.1, read as the reverse complement.
ACGGACTTGCACTTGTCGGTGTTCGCATCTAGGCTGGCGATGCAAAGGCCTGTTCTGGACTTCTTGTCTCTGGCCAAGATCCCACATAATTGACCTTGGAAATGCCGGAAAGCACATGCATTTGTAGCTGCGGGACTGGGTGCGAAGACATCAAGGATGATCCTTGACTCGGAGCTTTCCCGCGATGGCACTCAGATGTCAGACATGGATGATCTACCGTGCGCTCGGACGATGTAACAAAACAAGGTCTGACAGCCTCCTGGCTTTATGACAGGCGTGTTTTTCAACGAGCAATCTCGCCCACCGAGCGATCTCGACGCAGCATACGAAGGCTCACGATGCGTTCTGGCTCAGTTGAGGGATTATCTGGTGAAGATCTCTCGTATCCACGTCTCCTGCGCTAGCCGGCAATGCAGAGTGGGAGTTGAGTGCGCGGCCTTCATAGACACAGCCCCTTCGCTGACGAATCTATCCAATGGGAAGAGTTGCCAAGGCTATGAATACGCGCATCCGGATTCGTATCTCGTATCTCGTACTCAGAGCACAACTTGTAAACCACTGATAAACCCACGTATGTTTTACGGCGTACGACCTGAGTTCCGGTTCGCCGATCAGCTCCGTTCGCCGCAATAGTATCCCGCTCTCAATGCCTACTCGCCGCGCTCACAAGAAGTCCCGTCTGGGATGCTCAGAATGTAAGCGGAGGAAAATCAAGGTACAGACATCCTTCTCGGGTTCCAGACTCGACCAAACTCAAAACCACATCTCGCCCCATTTCCAGACTTCCACGTATCGTCCACGCCTCGAAACCGACTTCGTCTGACTTGTTTGCACTGTGTAGTGCGACGAAATACACCCAACATGTTGGAACTGTACGCGATATGGAGTACTCTGCAGCTTTGACCCCGCCAATCGTGCCTGGCCCGCCGTGGTGTGTCAGACTGGCATCAGTCCCGGCACCACTGGCACGACTTCGACTCCTTCCGCCCTCAACTCGCCACACAACCCGACAGCTTGGTCCGATCTACTGGCATCAACCGCCCACTCTGGATCTGCAACACGAAGCTTTGCAACGGAAGATGAACATGCTCAGCGGGGAGAAAACGGACTCGGCCCAAATTCACTCGGGGTGGCGGGCCCCCACATACGGGATCTCGAACTGATGCACCACTACTGCGTATCTACAAGCAACAGCATGGCATTTCGTGAGGATCTACGCTACGTGTGGCGTACTGTCTTCCCGCAGGAGGGTTACCGCCACCCTTTTGTCATGCACGGCCTTCTTTCCTTGGCCGCTCTTCACAAGGCCTACCTATTCCCATCGAGGAGGCAAGAGTATCTCAGATTGGGAGCTTCCCACCATGCCTTGGGTCTGGAGAGGTTTATGTCCTTGCTTTCTGACATCGACGACTCCAACTGGAAAGCCATGCTGTGTTACTCTTCCATTGTCGTCATTCACGTCTGCTCTTTGGCGGCCAAGTCCGAAAATGGATGCATTACAGAGCCTGTCAGAAGCACGTGGGAGTTTTTCTCTGTCTTGCAAGGCATCAAGACTACTTTGGAGGGTTTCATGCCTAGGCTGATCGCAACGAATTTGGCTCCTCTCGTTCACAGCATTTTCCGACCGGAAGGAGAAGACACACCAATTCAAAAGTTCGTTCAAATCCTTCAGACCCATCACCGACCGAGAGGGTCAGCATTGGAAGAAGGAAGAGGTGATTGATTGGAACTGATCGTTTGTGTGTAGCAGCGAAAATGTCATCGAACATTCTGCACTTCCGTCTGACACCTCCTCCGCATTCTCCCTGCTTAGTTCCTTCTACCGGGATGAGGACTTACTGCCGAACCGCGAAGAATACATCGGATTTGTCACAGGAATGGAAAGATCGTCAAGGATGATAGCCCAATACCATGGGCCAGACATTGAAGTTGGGGTGGCCATTTGGTGGGCTTATGACATTCCCCCGACTCTCATGAACGACATTCGACAGCACAAACCTCATGCACTGCTCCTCCTGGCGTACTTCTCTGTCATTCTAGCAACTGCGGACAGGCGATACTGGTTCATTCAAGGATGGGCAAAACAGCTTCTGGACGACGTACATAGACGTCTGAGATCCAAGGAACGATTTTTGGAATGGCTTGTGTGGCCGAGGAACCACACACGATGACTTGGTCCTGGAAACACGGTATACCCAACTTCCACAAGCCTCTGGCTCCCGCTCCACCCGCTCTTATGAAGACGCGTCTATATCAACTGCTGCGCTTTGCGCTTCTCGAAGTAGTATGAAATTGCGTCCAGCAGGTGATTTCGGCGGATCTCAAGTTCTATGGCTAACTCCCGCGCTCAGGGTGTCGTTGAGCGTCTCTTCCTCAGCCTGTGCCCATTTTTATAGAACAGATATGGGAAAGGCGTGAACGCGAATGCAATAAAAGCCAGGAGAGTATTACCCCAGCCAAATCCGAGGCCGTCGTACAAATTGTTTGCGCACAGTGGCAGCAGCCCCCCTACCAAACACCTCAAGACCGCAGATGCACCAACAGGGCCGGCTGCTTCGGTGTCAAACACGTCAATCAAATACGTTGTCACCGGCATCATGAACGCCACCATGCCCCAGGAGAAAACCACACAGCCGACGATCGGTAGCACCCAGTGCAGTTCTTTCTCAAATGCCCAACCGTAGATAATCAGACCCACAGCGCACAATGGCGACCCAAGGCTGATCGGTGCCAGACGCATCTCTGGCGATGGTTGTGTTTTTTGTGCTTTTTGTGTATAGGGTCTGTCTGCGGTGACAGAGTACACAGCGAGTCCGGTGAAAAGGCCTGCACCGAGTCCCAAGTAAGGCAAACCAGATGCACCTATCGACCAGCCGTAGATTTGTTGATATACGGTGGACATGGTTGATAGCATCAGGAACATTATGCCGAGTATCACTGCCAGCCCCAAAGCTGGCAGAGCCACCGTTGGAGACAGAACGAGAAGCTTCATTGGCCGGATCATCGAGCTTCTGAGAGCCCTGTACTTGAGGCTGTTACGAGGAACTGCATCAGAGGGTCCATCGTGTCTAGGTTTTCTTTGCGTCCTTCGTACTTTCTGTTGCAGCAACAACGGTCGGTATGTCTCCCTGAGCACCGGGATTGTCCCAAGCAGAGACAGCGCACCACTACAAGCCAATGTCAGCAAACTCTTCCATTTCTGCACAGTTCGTCCAAGATTGGGTTTCTCACATAATTGATACCGTCCAGCAAACCCATCTCCAGCCAAGACCCTGCGCGATATAACCACCTGCGATAGGTCCAGATATAGGGCCCAAAAGCAACCCAAACCCATATATAGCAGTAGCTCGTCCCCTTTCGCAAGGAACAAACATGTCGCCAATCACACCACCTCCTATCGCCGGCGGGGCGGCAGCCGCAATGCCCTGGAGCAGCCTGAAACCGACCAGCTGCCCAAGCGACTGGGACACAGCCGCCGCCACCCCAAAGACCACGAAGAGCACGTTGGTGGCGTGGATCACCGCGCACCGCCCATACACCTCAGACACGCCGGAGGTGAGCAACAGTCCGGCCGCCATGCCCACTAGGAACACGCAGACCACGAGAACACCGAGCGTCGAGTTTGTGGAGTGAAACTCGGTGATGACTTCCTCTGCGGCCGGCGCCAGCATGCACGAGGCCATCTGCCCGAGTGCGGAGAGAAGGGCGACGTTGATGACGATGGAGAACTTCTTGCGGCTTGGCCAGTTCAGCGGGTCATCTGGGTCGTGTGGGCTTTCGAAGCCGATGCACTCGCCGCTGTTGGCTGTCGTTGTTGTGTTGACCGGGTCCGTGTCGTCTGTGGCACTGCTTATACTCGAACCTGGCCCGCTCTCCACGAGCAGGCCGTCAGCTTGTCTTGTCTTTCTTCCTTCTTCCACTTGTGAATTTTCTTCATGATTGTGATTGGACATTTTGAGAAATTTGGGTGGGCCTGAAGAATCGTGGGCTCCGTGCCGTTGCTTGGAATATGAATGATGAGATGGTAAGTATGCGACAGTTCATGCCTGGTCCACGTTCGGGATAAGAACTGATGCTAACGTTGACGACAAAGTGGCAGGTCCGCCATGACTGCATGGACATCACAAAGAGTATTTATACATGGAGTCAGTCCACCCGGCCCATGCGGGTCTAGAAATTCGTTTTACCTTTGGCGTTGTGGTGCTACGGGTTTATTATCACCTGTCGTTGCGAGGAGTACAACTCCATCTGCTGTGCGCCGTGGTTCATTCGACGAGATGATTGCAACCAGGTTTAGATCAGGTTCCTGCGATGTATACCTTCACATCACCTACCTATCATCTATCCACTTCGGTTCCCTTTATTTGCTACTTGTGTGGTTTTCGCCTTTAACCGAGCGAGAGGTGACACATTGCCGTACCACGATCCGTATCGAAATTGATACGAACCCAACCATCCCAGGGCCTTTGGTGTCACTGCACATTTCTTTTCCAGCCCAGACGGCTCAGGTGGGCTAGGAACTGATGTCTACTTAGGACTACATAGTTATGTTCAAATCCTATCGGCTGCCGTTGTGGACCGACAGTCTTAATGTTAGCCAGACCTCAAGCACCGTCCATTAGCTAGAGACCTCACCCGGAAAGTAAACAAAATGCCGTCCGAGCAGACTGTGGAACATGACGACCACAGCACAGAGTTTGTGCTGAGAAGCACAAGCAACGGTTCAGAAAACATTCCGACGTGTGAGACATAATGCAGTGACACAATCACCAGCACGGGCAATCCCGCCACGTGGAGGTCCTTGTGTATAGAAGCTCGGCATTACGGTCACACAACCATTCATCTGTGACAACAGGCCCCCTTTCACGGCAATCGAATGAGATACCTTTGAAATTTCCATGAATCTACACCCTGTTTCACGCTAATTGCCGGAGCGGGTCCAGGGAACGACGGAATATCGCTGGCCTTACACCGTGCCGCACAATGACAGATGTTGCGGGTACTCGCAGCTGAGCTTGATGTATGTGTCAGGGATTCATTTATGGGAATGTGTGGTATATCCGGGTTTGCTCAAGGCCAGAAATATGGTATTTTCACAATATCAAGAGTCTGGAGAGGGTTTCAGGCGCATTGTCCAATGCTTAGCTAGCACTTGAGGCCACTGAAGAAAAGCATTCACGGTATACTCAAATCGAGTCCCTCTAACATTTCAGGATGCAGTGGAGGCTGAGAAGTATGGCTACATCGCTTACCATCCCACATTTTGGTTTCAGTTCTTACGCGGCTCTCCATTACAATTCTATCCATTCGCCTTTTTAGCATCTATAAATAGTTTAAGAAGACTATTATTTCTTTATTCTTCATTATAAACTTTCAACAAAGTCGTCAAAGTCTCCTCCAAGTGGAAATCTGCCACAGGACAGCAGGTGAAAACTTCAACATCGGACCAAAGTCCGGGAATTACGGGAGCGTGTCTAGACCTTGAGTTACGCACCAGAGAACAAGGTGTCCGAACCTAGAGTGGAGTGGTTGGGGCTTGTACAACAAACTTTCACTCAAACAATAGGAGTGAGGACTATTTGGTGGAGCAGAGGCAGGTCAGACATGTATAGTAATTACGTATACCTTATCGACCGAACGTTGAATTCTAGGCAAAGACACTGGGGACCTCCATGAGATGGTCCAAGAGGCTGGTACAAGTTCAGAGACTGGGGCTATCACCAGGCCGGACGGGAGATGGTCTTGACATGGTGAAGATTCGGGTGATCTTGGAGAAGTTGAACTGCTGTATAAATTTAAATCGTTCTGTTGGCATTATTTGTGACAGGTCGACCTCCTGTCACACAGTTACAACAGCTCTCAACCGTGTAGTTTGCAAATAACTGCAATCATATTCCACGCAGTGCGATTACACTCGGGGGCAGTCAGAAGACCGTATTAAGTCATCAATGTGTTTGACCGGACATCATCTCGCTGTTGATCAACCCGGGACAAATCTTATCATTGCCCAGCTAGATTTAGCATCCTTTTTCTCTTTTCTCACAGTGAGCAAGTCCTCCAGGAATGATGAAGACCGCACGTTTGGATTGAGTAATAGCGTAGTCTATGCGATTCCTAACGCTGTAACGAAATTCAAATAGTTCCCAATGGCCACGCTGTCCGCCGTTCCCAATACCTCAGAAATGTGAGTCTACACTCGCTGATGATTTCAATACACTCTCATGATGGTCGTATCCAGCAGAAAAGCTGAGCATACCATGCGTCATTGTCCAGCCGGGCTCACCGACCACCCTGATGCTCCAGGCCTTGAAGCCATGTACGAACACGAGGACTGAAGTCCATGGCCATGCCAGTTTGAATCCTTAGAAAGTCCAATCGCAACTCAACCCACATCAGCTCGTCCCTGTCACTTTGGCCCATACTGAGCCCTTGCGTCAGAGAACTTAGTTCTTCTTGAAGGATACGTAGTAGAGCCTCAGGCGGTTGCCCAGGATTGGCCCGATGAATAACCCCCATGTGAAGAACAAACTCCTCCGCCGTCAGGTTCGGAAGCCAAGGTGACGGAAGAATGATGAGGTATTCGTGTGGCCCAAGCCGCGTTCGCTTAGAAGCCGCTGAAAGCTGTCTCCTTCGGACAGGGGGTTCAATGCCTGCATTGATGAAGCGTTGCTCAGGCGTCGAAGATTGGACTGCCGACCGCTCTGTCGTCAAACGTTCTCCGCGATGCCGAGGCCACGCCGGCCGCGGGTACCGTGGGAACACACTTTCTGGAGTGAAGGTTAGATTAGGAAACAGGTTCTCAGTATTTTCCGGGCGGAGGTCAACGGTTGTAAACGTCGCGTGTGATGGTCCAGGCATATTTCCAAGCCCTTGCGTGGGGTGGCGTGGGATCAGAGATGAAAAGTTGGTATTTGGTGGGAAGCCACGGTGCGTCGGGTAGGAACGCCCTCTTCTCATCGCCGAAAGCAGGTCTCTATGGGCTTGCTCCCCAGGACCATAATTTCGCACTGCCGGTATACTTATTGGCGGTGCTGTAGACATGGCTGTGTACGCAGGACGTGAGCCATGCGAAACGGCATTTGCATAAGAGATTGGCGGCCTTCTAGTTGGGGTCTCCAATGAATCTCCTTCGACTCGCCAACCATTTTGAGGCGGCGGCGGGCGGTTGATGGCTGGCTGGCCAGGCGTTAGCAGTGGGCCAGGTGCACTGTGCAGGATGTATGCTGTGGGATGAATGGATGGTTATATTCACTGCTTGCACGAGGCCAGATGGACGTGGCGTGCGAATTAGCACCCTCATCTGACGGCCTTGTTGAGAACCGCTGGGAGGATCCACAGGTTGTTCGTCTTGTCCGCTGCGACTCCTACGTCTTGCGTCGGAATTGCCCCTGACAACTGGCGGATTTCCATCGTTTCCATCGTTTGACGAGCTGCGGTCATTTCGGCTTTCGCGCGGATCGCTTCCGTCAGGTGGTCCACGTTCATTCATCGTTGTGGTTGCTCGTGTGTATGCGGTACGTCCAATGCGGCAGTCTGCACCAGGCGGATGGTGTAAGTATGCGTGTATCTTCTTGAGGAATGACGATCGTTCCAATTTTGGTCAAAATAATATCGATGTTTGGATAGCGAGGGTGTGATGCTAGAAGACGAATGTTTCTCGAAACGTTTGATGAGAGAAAACCCTGCAGAACCGACGAGGTGAAAGTTGGGTTGCTGCTCCGAACATTTGTTGATCGCTCCTGCTATCTCACAATTTGAGCTGAGGCAGACCGCTAAGTGTGCGGTCATAAATGTTGTGGCAGGAACGACGTTTTGTAGCGGCGCAATGCAAAAAGATAAGAAGAGTACACGGCAGTACTTTGTTCGTCGTCAGTGGGTCACTGTAGCCCTGCCCCTGAACCGCACCTGCCTCTCATCAGCCTGATACTACCCAGCTCTATCTTTAATTCTTCCATTGCTGAAAGCAAAATGGCCACTTCAGGGTGCAAACCGGATGCCGTTGGTCGTAGATGGTGAAACTTGAACAGACAGAATACAAAAATTCCTCGGATGTGGCCCTGAGACCTTGAGGGTTCTGCATCAATGTTCGGGCACTTGACATTAGCGAAAGATTCCTGGCACCACTGTGCAATCACCGGGCAGGTGAAAGACGTACATCTATCCTGTGCTTCTTTGTTCCGATTGACGCCAGACTCGAGCCGCCTACCGAAGGCCGCTGTTTATGAGGAGCCAAGTGTTGCGGTCATGGTATCTCTGCGTCTGAAGTGATCTCCACCTGACCGTGATTTAACAATCGATATAAAGCATCAATGTAGTGAGCGATGACTTATCCATTCAGGCCAAGCATTGGTTGATCGTGAAACCTTCCAGCTCAATTCAAATGTTGGGCACTGGAAGACTGTACGCTCTTTCTTCGTTTCTGTGCGGCCCGTTCGACTTTTGGTACAGCCAAGACCCATGATGAGGGCTGGAAGCCATTTCAAACGGAATGCGAATGAAATTGAAGGAAACCAATTTCATATCTGTTTTCTGCGCTGTATTTTCTTGAGTGGGAAGCAGAAAAATGAGGTGGTTAGAGATGAGATTGGTAATTCCAAACGCAGGGTTTCCATCAATGCATTGGAAGGCGGTTTGTCAATCCCAAAGGCTGTAGTATTGAGTTGTATCAACACTGGGGGATTGTTATGGGAATTTCTTGCGGCTCTGTAATATAATGTGAAGTTCAACGATCTGCTGCTCGAAGTCTAAGACCTTTTACAAAACGGCATGCCAGACTCGAGTGTCATCGTCGGAAATTTCTGTTTGTTGGTGGGAAGAATTTGATCCTCATCTGCAGATGTACTGTATTTCTAAGGTCCACTGTTAGTACTCCTCTAAGGCGCGGGCCTTGATCTTTACATGTGCTGTCACTCTTCTATTCACATCCTGGCGTCACATGAGCACCGCCCATCATTAACAGGACGGATTGAATGAGGCTGTTTCACTGTGATGGCAACCACTGGCACTATTATAAAATGGCAGCCACATTTCTAGCTTCCTCAGCGAATCTCTCCCTACCTGCACCACCGACAAACAAAAGCCGATCGGCGACTGTTCTTGAACTCTACCTCAAGGCACAGTCGAGTCAACTGACGATGGACCGGCACAGACACTCCGGGATGCAGGGTCCCTACAACATGGACGGGCAACGAGCTCGTGGCCAATACACGGAGTACCGAAGCAGTATGTTCATTGACACCTTGTCCAGTTGGTTGTCTGCGTGTTGCTAACAATTCTTCCCTCACATAGCCTTCACCTCTTTTCCATCCCGACCCAGGGAGTACTCAAGGCAGAGCATGCCTCGCCGCCACAGCATGGCGGGCCCTTCCCAGTCAATGCGACAAGGCCAGGATCGACCTCGTACTGTCCCGAATTGGATCAACGAGCTGCCAAGGGACTACCCCCATCCTCCTCCCGAGAGACCTGCTCCTCCTCCCAGGACGCAATTCATCGCACCCGGACAGGGTACATCTGTCACACCGAGCAACTCGGTCTCCCGGGCCAACAGCCAGTCAGCCAGGCACCTCCGCGGAAGCAGGACTGAGTTTGCCCGTGCACAGATGCCGCGAGGAACTCCTGGTTTTGCAAGGCAGTCCCAATCACAGTATGTCAATGGCAGAGACGTACAGGGATATGAGCAGAGACCGAGCAGCTCCTATCGACCGACCTACCAACAGCTGGCTCCTGTCGGCCCCGAGATGCCTCGAGGAACTTCTGGTCTTGTTAGGCAGTCTCAATCACAGTATGCCAATGGCAGAGACTTGCAGCAATATGGCAGAGACTTGCAGGGATATGAGCAGAGGCCTAACAGCTCCTATCAACCAAATTATCAGCAGCTGGCTCCTGTCGGCCCTGAGATGCCGCCAGTGGTGAACAATTACGTTACCACCCACAATCGCCAGACGTACAACGTGGACAACAGCCGGCACCAGACAATCAATGCTCAGAATCAGCGCAATACACAGAACGTTCGCCTTGCCTCTTATAGCAGCAACCGCCGCGACAACTTCGACGAGTCGCGCACTTCGCAGCGTATCTCAGGCTCGGGCCACCAGCACCACCGCAGGAGCCGTCACGACCGCGAGTACCGCGGCTAGGAGACCGGGGCTCCGAGTGAGACGATCCCCCTTCGAGGCCCGAGGATGAAATGCACCCGCGGCCTCTTCATCTCCGGCAAGCGCATCACGACCCACCAACACCTTCCTGACAACCGCCCCTGTCTTGTGGAAGGGTGCCGGACCAAGCACTGCCTCCGACTTGTGGATGGCGAGAGAATCTACTCAGAGTTCTGCTCCGCTCACACCTGCCGGCACTACTGGCCTGAGTTCTGTACGTGCCCCACCTACTCTGGGGACAAGTACTGCTCTTGCCACGCGAGGCGTTGAGAGATCTGGAGCTATGGGGCCCCAGATGGGTTCAGGGTGTGAAGAAAAATGGAGGGCTGTGGATGGGAAGACTGCGGCATGGTTTGGGGGAGGTGGCGGCACAGACCATTGTACTTTTTTACTGATGGGGACACCATCATTCACCACGTCCATGATGCGATAGACTGATCGCACTGCATTACGTGGAACCACACTTTTAGATACATAGACTTAGCTGCCTTTTGATCTGCCTTCTTCGGCATTTTTGTACACCCTGCAGGTTTTCAAGCCCATAAAGCCTTTGCTGATGTGTTCTATACTGTGTTCTAAGTGATAGTAGGCCAATGGAGAACCTTTGAGAAAGGGGAGGCGTCTGTGGGGCTTGCCGTCTAGTAAATATTCATCATCACCGGCTTGAGGGTCACGACGTGATTAGCTTTCCTAGGTCGGAAGATTACCTGTAGTCCTCGGTTGACTCATTTGATGAGACTCGACGAAGTCACTTCTACGACGTGCTCGAAAAATTCACTTCGACGAGTCCCTCAATACTTTCACTTCGATAGCCTCAGCCAATTCACTTCAGCGCCTTCAACAGTGCCCTCATGTGGCATGGAACCTCAAGATATTTAAACCCTGCCGCCCTTCGGACTTCGTCTGCTTCGATCTTCGTCTTTCTTCTTTCATTCTCTCAGCAAAGCGAAAGCTCTGACCATCGATTCAGTCTACGTTCTGACTGGGTCCGCATCTCACCTTGCAGTCTTTCGACAAACTCATACAGTCTTCTTCATACACCACCCGTGCCATCGACCAAAGCTCTTACTGCCTTCCATCTCGTCATCTTTCGTTGTTTTTCCTGAGCTCTTCTCAGCAAAAGAAATCATCATGTCTTCTCGCATCAACGAGTGGCAGGCGCAGCAGCAGCAGGCGGGCAACTACAATACGCCCTCCGTCCCCCACAGCAGTATGTATTGAACTTGAGCGCTTACCAACTCACTTGACTTGCACCGGCTAACCTTTTCGCCAATCACAGCGGCTTCGACTTCCAAATTTCGAATGGGCAACGGAGTGACCAGCCAACAGAGCTCTTTCGGTGTTCAAGGAGGTTCTCGTTCCGAGCCACCGCGAGCTAGGCCCTCGTATCCAGCCCCATCGACAGTCGTCCCGGACGACTCCATCAGTGTCCGAGGATCCCAGACTATTTCCGACAGGCAGACTCGAAGCAACGTCGACCGAAACATCAATGAACCGAACGACGTACCCAGAATGCCCTCAGCACCGAAGCCTGCCGGTGCGAGCCAGGGAGTCCGTCAAGCCGCTCCCCAGACATTCACATCCTCCTTTGGCAGGGGGCCGTACGGTAATCAAAACCAAACCCCGTCTTCGTCTTTCGGAGAAACTCCACGAAGCAGCGGCAACGGAATCCCACAACATTACTGGCCATATACGCCTTCGACAAGCAATCAGCAAGAACCATCCTCCCCTGCTCGCTCAAGTGCAATGAGGGGCAACGAGCAAGCGGCTTCATCTCAGCGTTCTGCGCCAACGGCGACAAACAACCAAGACCGGCCTATATTCTCAGGATCAAATGCGCCAAACAATGTATGCAACGTGGACCCGCCCGCACCTTCCACAGCGAGGGTCGCAAACCAGCAGCCGTCTGGCGTGGCGCAGAGCTTCACGGGTGAGACAGCTTCTAGGTCCAGAACTGGAATGTCGACGGGGGGCACCGGCCAGAACTACGCCGCCGCGCCTTACAACGGGCCCCCCAACTCGACTGGTCATCAGGTCTCGCCGGGCATAAGCATTGGGGCTCCACCTTCGGGCCCCTTCCACTTCCATTACAATCAGGTGGACAACCGTCAGATGACCATCAACAACAACGCACCCGGCCACGTGACCAAAAACAACAACCACTTCTCGAGCGTGGACAATAGAAACCATGACAACACGCACGCCCCACAGGCGAATACATACCGCAGCCACGCAGCCAACGTCGGCAACACCCATACCGACGTTCACCAATGCGCCACGTCAGGCTCCAGATCTGCATCGTCGTCCAGCTACCCTCGCCGAGAGACTGCTCTTCCGCCAAGTGAGTCCATGCCGATTCGTGACAGGCAGTACAAGCGCGAGAGGCATGTGAAGGCTGGTTTGTGGAGACAGAAGGTGATATACGAGACTGTGCCGGACGACCGTCCCTGTTAGGTACAGGGATGCAAGGAAACACACTGTCTCCGTGAGGCTGACGGGAGGCGAATCTACTCGATGTACTGCGGGCTCCACTCCTGCAGATACCTTTGGCCAAACTTCTGCTCCTGTCCCAAGTACCCGGACAGCAAGCACTGCAGTTGCCACGGAGGGAAGTAGGAGGTGGTAGGATAGGGGAAGTGGTGGACTTGACGGCTGGTGGGTGGGTTTGGCTGGGAGGGACTGGATGAAAAGGTTCACGGTTGCTTGCGGACACACGGGATAGAATTTTGGGGAGGCCTGGGATGTGTACGATGCCGATAAAATTGGTTGGCAACAGAGGCAGTCTTCTGATACAGATTTGTTTTGGACGGGTGACGATAATAGAGCGTACGTGTTGTTCTCTGGGAAGAGAGACCGCAAAGCCGTACCTACCGGAGCTCTTTGCGGATAAATAATATGAAAACCACATGTGCAAGTCATCCTGGCGTTGAATCATCTCATTTGAAAGGATGGACAAATTTGTAGGTGTACTGTGGCCCAATTGGAACCGTGACAGCACTTAAGATGCGCCAATCAAAGGCAGCAATTGCTGAAATCGGGTACTGCATCTCCATCACACCTTTTATTACATCTCTCTACTCCATAGTCAGAACAGCTCTAAACCGAACTTTGCCCGAGACCATGTGATCCATCGCGTCTTGCATCTTTTCGAACGGGAACTTCTCGACCATAGCCTTGACACCATGTGTTTGTGCAAAGCTGATAGACTCCTCAGAATCCAATGCGTGACCGGCCGCCCAACCCTCTACCGAAACTCCCTTCGTGATTAGCTGGCCCAGGTTGAACTCGGTCGCCCCGGTAGCTGCCAGGGCAAGAAGCTTTCCCCGGTTCGCCAGGCCTGACACCAGTCCCGAGATGAGCTTGGGGTTCGGCGCCGTGGCAACAATCAAGTCGGCCCCTCCCATAGCTTGAAGCTTCTCCACCGCATTCTCCGCCTTGGTGTCAATATACCCGTGCGCACCAAGTTCAGTGCTAAAAGCCCTCTTGGCGTCTCCAGAACTCAACACGATAGTCTTGTAGCCCATCTTGCTGGCGTACTGCACAGCCAGATGCCCAAGGCCTCCCACGCCCACGATGGCCACGGTGGCGCCGGGGGGGATCTTCATGTTCCGTATTCCGTTGAAGACAGTGACGCCGGCGCAAAGTAGAGGCGCGGCCTCGCTGGGGTCGAGGTCGAGAGGAATGCGGACGGCCGCTTCTTCACGAAGTATAATGTACTCTGCGAATCCGCCGTCTTTATTCATGCCATTGACCACCGCGTTCTCACAGTACTGGAACTGTCCGCGCTGACAAGGGCGGCATGTGCCATCATGGCCTAAACGAATGTTAACAGGTCTAAAAGACACCACTATTTTGGAAAAGTGTAAGGGGTTATACCTCCATGCCAGGCCCCGCCGACGCGCTCACCGCCCTTGAATCGAGTTACGCCTTCGCCAACAGCAACGATATCGCCCACCGACTCGTGGCCTGGAACACGATCCTTGAAGGGACCAAACTCGCCACTGGATATGCTGTAGTCGGTGAAACAGACGCCACAAGCTAATACCTTGACGAGAACCTCGCCTGAACCGGGCTTTTTGAGAGGCATATCTTTCAGCACCATTGGCTGGTCAGAGGTGACAATCTGCCAAGCCTTGTACGTCGAGGGTAAGGAGGACATGGTGAAATGATTTACAAATGTGTTTCTGCAACCGTGCTGAAAGGGTAGAGACCGAGACAGGTTAGTCCGTATTTACAAGGAGCAGTCTCGTCTTATACATAAAGAGCTGCCCCAGTCTGAGGTAGTCACTGCCAAGCCAGTCAAAGCTCCGGACTCCATAATCAACGCCTAAAGCCGATAGGAGTGATGTCAACCTCGGCTGGAGAGACGTTGAATGACAATGCGTACCGAAGCTCTGCATGAAAAATGTGACATCTTGGTGGAGTCAAAATCCGTTCGCAAGCCGGTATGCTTTGCTAGAATCAACCCTAATACAGCTCGGAGCTCTGGGTGATTAATCATCATGGCGACAAACCTTATTTCTGTTCCACCCCGACTCAGAATTGGGCTCCGGGCTTCCCGGGATTACGGTAATTGTGGGATAAGAACTTTCTTAAGTCCGTGATTTCATGCTCGCTTTTGATATGTTGCACAGAAGTCTGTGCTGACCTGGACTGAGGGCCGGGCATTCAGCTTCACTGCTCCATTGTACTGGATAATTGACTGGATGACGACGCAGTGCCAACCCCTCCTCATGTTTGACCGTTCAATCGGTGTCAATTTCGTGGCTATGGTCATGGAAGTGGTGAACCGAGGTCCAGATCATGTGTGAGATAGACCAGGTTGCTCGCGCAGGCGACCGGCCGTGGCGGTTGTACTTGGGTAGATCTCATATGTGCTGGACCCGAATCCGGCAGAATGGGTTCATGTTGGCTTCGAGTCTTAGATCGAGCTAAACATTAGCGACACGCGGAATGGTGTTGTCGGGGACGTTGCAGCAGAGGTTGTTAACTGTGACGATGGCGCATATTATGGATGCGACAGACGAGACAACTTCGTTGGAATTATCCTGGGTGAGGACCAGATGACGGCCGATGTGACGTAGTGTCTCCCTCGCTCCAAAAGCAAAATGCCTGAACGCAAGGCATTGTCCATTCAGCCGGCTAAGTCTTTACGCGGAGTTTGGAAAGGCGGTATGTAGCAGTCTGATTCAGTAGCCGGCTTAAAGTTTCAAACTTCAGATACAACTGTCCCTAGATAGTCACTTTAGTGGCAGGCTCGTACTAGCCAAGGCGCCTACGCTGACATTGCGCTCTTTTGGTGGATTGGTACCTTGTTCGCATTAACCATTATCCCTGTTTGACTGCGATGGGGGTCAATATTAAGCCACTATGAAATCGATGTTTGCATGCCAAGTCGATTATTCATGCAGGTCATTACTGAGTCTTTATTCACGAATGAACGACAACACCACACCAAAATGGCATGTTGGTGTGGCACGTCGATACCTCAAAATTTGCCAAATTCAAGTAATCGTCTGCGTACGGATCCTGTTTCACCTGTCTATGTATGACATGACGTGTACGAGACTCAATTCCATCACTACAAAAGGTCCGATTCAGGCATAGGCTAAAGCTACACCAGTGGCCTCGTCCAGATCCTCCTTGGGAAGACCAAGAAGATCGTTATGTGTCTCGTAGGTCCCGTCTGTACCGTAGTGCGCCCGGGCGAAGATTGCCTTTGCAAAGCCGGCCGGATTTCCCTCAGAAATCAACTTCATGCCGTCTTCGTACCGGTCCTTGCTCGACTCAAAAGATACACGCCAGTCGCTGTCCTTTTCTCCCCTCACCCTCTTGATGCTGTCGAGAATATCTGTTTGGCTGAGGTGGAAACTTGAAACGTAGACTGGACTGTTGAAGAACTGGGAGAGAGTCACGGACTTGTCGTCTTTATTGTCTGGCAGAACCTTCAAGCTCAGTAAGGCGACGGCCGCACGCACAACCTGAGAGATGGTGGTGAGATGAATAGGCGTCTTTCCGTCGTCAAAAAACGCAACCGTACGGTTCTTCTTATCAATTCCAAAGTCTGCATCGTATGACAGACTGTACTCGTACCAAGGGCCAGTGAACATTGAAAACCATGTCAAGCCGGCCTTTGTTGCGTGTTCAATGTTTTCGACAATGATCTTTCCCACGGGAAGCGCGTCCCGTAGCCCTGGCTTTCCGTACACGTCGACACCGTACCCATTGGTCAGGACATAACGCACGCCCGCCTTGGCCGCCGCGTCGACCAGCTTCCGGTGCGTGTCCTGGGGCGCGCCGAGGCCTAGGGTGATGAGCATGAACTCGTTGCCTTCGAGGGCCGAGACAATGGATGCCTGGTCATCGTAGTCGACAGCCACAGCCTTGGTGCCTTGAGCGATTGTGCTCGTGCTCCCGGCCCGTGTGATGGCCGTGACGGTGTGCTTGCCGCCTTGGACCAACTGCTCCGCAATGGGCTTGCCAATTTGACCTCCAGCCTGCTTTGTTTAATCACAGCGAGCCAAATGGATGGAGGTTTCCCGTACTTACCCCAACAATAGCAACTCTTTGGAGGCTGTTCACAAACCCGGCGGGCTGGTCTTGGGCGTATTCGGCTGCCATTGCGTGTTTTAAAACATGGACTGTGATGGGACTAGACGATAAACTTGCCTCTGTATTAAGAGGGAGTTTCCTGTGCGAGGCAGTCGTTTAAGCATGTTGGACCATTCTGTTTTGTACCATGTGCTATCATGGCCAAGGGAAGTTGATTTCTAAGCGCGGCCTCGAGCCTGCAGTCCCGATAGGCCCTTGGTGGTGATCCCGATTCATCCTGCAGCCAACAGAAATTGCGCCACTCCCTGCATAGGGAATAGAAAGGTCGGTTGGCAATGCGTTATATAAGCAAGTCACTCCGAGTCTTCATCTTAGGCAGCGCGGTATTCTGTCGGCTTTTGTAAGCGAGGACGCCTGATTGCCTTCGCTGGGATTCGTGGTCATGTTCCCCATGTTGTTGCTGCAAATTCCGACACCCATGACCATTCGTTCCGATCTTTCGAAATTCATTTCAGAAAGGCATCACTGAATCTCGCCGACAACCCGTCCAAATTCAATAGCCTCGTTCCAATGTCCACTATGTACTGACGTAGACTGTGCAAGGAACAAATGTTATGTTTCGTCTGTCGGGAGTAGCTAGTGATTTGCATCCACTATATTGTGAGGTTGAAGAAGACACCAACGCGGCTTTCCTTAATACGCGCCGATGCTGTGTTCCGAGGCACACAAAAAGGCAAGCCATCAAGCTCCTTATTCTGGGTCAGATCGCTGACCGGCCTCGCCTGCCTCCTCATCCAACCCACCAGTCCCCGTGCTGGTCTTCGGCGGCAGCACCGCCTCGGGCACCATGGCGCTGCAGCTGCTGCGCCTGTCGGGCGCGGACCCGCTGATAGCGACCTGCACGCCGCACAACTTTGCACTCGCCCGCGAGCACGGTGCCACCAGTGTGTATATGACTACCTAGATCCGGCGACACCCGCGGCCATCCGCGCCGAGACGGGCGGAGACCTCGAGCATGCGCTCGACATCATCACCGACGCGGGCTCCGTCGCTTGCTGCGAGGCGGCGCTGTCGCGCTTTGGGGGCCGTCTGGCTACTCTCGGGCGCTGCCAGGATGAGTTGCGCACGCTCAAGGCTGTCGATGTGGACTTTGTCATTGCGCTCGAGGTGCTTGGTAGGGGTTTCGACCTGGACCTCGAGGGCTACCGCCGCCCGATCAGCGAGGAGAAGCGCAAGGCTGCGGCACGGTGGTTTCGTGTGTTCCAGAGGTGGCTGGATGATGGCAAATTGAGGGCGCACCCGGCCAAGGTACTGGAGCCGGGATTTGATAGCATTGTGAAGGGAATGGAGTTGCTCAAGTCGGGTTCTGTATCTGGGCAGAAGTTTGTTGTGCCTTTGCATTCTTGAGTCGGACTTTATGGTTCCTATTTCTCGGTTATGTACTGGAGAAACAGAACTCGCAATGCATGTGCCATCTTGTAACTAAAAAGTATAGGTGGGTGAATAAACAAGGTGTTGTTCAAACGGCCTGGTTGCATAAGAGGAGGGAAATGTTGTACACTTGATGAAACTATACAGGCAACAAAGACAACAGCAAGCCGGTTATGAATGATTTCCTTTAACTACATATATAAAGGTCAATCCCATAGGACAAATGGAACTGATTGTTCCTATTGCTTCTAATCAATAAAAGTCTAGGTATCAGCTTTGATCTCAACGCAATTTGAAGCTTAAGTTGCTGGACTGTGTGATAATAGTCGGTGAAACAAGGCCAGCCCGGTTGTATTAGCTATGGTCTAGGGAGAAATTCCACAAGCAGATCGCTAAATAATTGACTCATATAAATACTCCTCCCAAAGCAAGAATGGTCTGTCCTCCATCACACGATAACTGCCTCGTTCTCTTGGAGAGGGAATGAGGTTCAACTGCAATAACTCCTAATCATCGTCATGTCAACTCAATTCCGGAACAGTCGCCAGAACTTGAAGAATCGCCGCTTTCCTTTCGACTTCTTGGCCTTTTCCGCGCGCCTTTGCTGGCCTCTATCACCCAGTCCACCGATCCCACGACTGCCCGTCTGTCCTCCCGCGCGCCCAGACGCAGACCCAGACGCGTCCGCCACCGCGTCCCCATTCTGCTGTTCGAATTGTTCCCGCCGCATTTCCCTTGCATACTCATGCGTATAATCGCTCGGGATCACATATAGATGAAAGTTCAACGTATCGTTTTTACGAACCTCGCCGAATGTTCTGATCGAGCCGAGCAGGCTTTTTTGACCCTTTTCGAGCTGCTTCTCAAGAATGTAGATGGGCGTGTACTGTAAGTGCGTCGTGTCAGGGTTTGGCAAAAATTGCCCCGTGATACTCCTGCTTGTCCTATTATCGTAGTATGCCGTGAACTGCCTCCCGCCTTGGAAGAATTCCTTGCAGTTGTGGCCTTGGTATCTATTATTGTAGCACGGCTCCAGAGTTACAAACATCGAGTCGACGGTAGCCTGGACTGAATTATTCTGGCCGGCGAGATCTTTGAGGAGATTCTCTTCTGCGTGGTTCTTGTCGGGGGTGCTTCCCTTGGTGAAAACGTCCGAGCCGTTTCCGTCGATGATTCTTGCCACGAGCTCGCAAGCCGCACTGGCTTGTATTACGCCGGGGACCAGTGCAATGTACATTCTGTTCATTCGAACCTGCTCCTGGGGTGTTGGGTTGATTGTATTGCCTGAGAGGTCGGTGTATTTGATGCCACCAGACCCCAGATCCTGGCCTGGAACGGCAGCAAAAATAAATTGGGTAGGCATTTCACCTGCAATAAAACTCTGTGAATGTGATTTGACTTTACAAGCCTGGAAGTTCTTTCATAAATCTTGAAACAAAAAGAGTTCAGCGACGTAGAAACTCTCGTGAAATCTGTGTTTATTTGACAGCTTCGGGCGATAATAAAGTCATGGAACAAGTCAATTTCATATATCCTTTCCTAACTTTTACCGCCAGCTTTAAATAGTAGGACGGGCATGGGGTAATACAATCCTGTTCCAATACCAAAGATATTTTTGTTCTGAACCTCTCACAAGGAATAAATGGGGGCGAAAAATGGCTGCCAAGTGAAGGGCAGTAAGCTCATGATCTGACCACATGCAACATAGTAGCAGGCACCGTGACAGAAGCCCCAATTTCAGCCGCATCAGCCACAGGGGCTGCACTTCTCACATAGGTGGTCAGATTTGTGTAAGCAACTGTTTGATGTGTCTGGCACAAAGGCGGCCTTCTTTAAAACAGAAAAAGACCCCAACACGGGGCTATTTGAATTTGTGATGGTGGTTGGTACACACCCGGAGGATGTCACATCTAGTTTCTGCAGGCACTGAAATGCTTTTAGTAATGAACGCGCATCATAGAATATATAGAAGATCTTGAAGCATCGCTCCCACTGCTTTCGAATTCGACAAAGCTGAGATGGAAAAAATCGTACCGTCATGATATGTAGCCTGACGTTGCTCCTTGCGACGCACGCAGTCCCTCGGTAGTTGAAGTCAATTTAGGACTTAATATCCGAATGTTTGGCCTTTCTTCTTGCTGTGTTGCCAACTTGCCAGTGTTCCTTATCACCAAACTGAGGTCTAAGGCTGCGGGTAGTGTTCCCTATCTCCGAATTGACCCCTGTGCTTAGTGAGGCAGCATAGGCGGGATGTGGGAGGCAGACCGGCAGCGTCTTGGCTCTCAAAACATGCTTTATGTGTAGACCATCTGCTACTACAAACCACCCCAGGCACCATTTAAACGCCCCGTGGGACCCCAATCGAGATAGCTTCAGAATGCAAACTCCGCGATTGCACTGTATTGACCCTTGGATAAATGCCTCATTAAGTCCCCGGCGCACAAAAGTGAAAAGAGTGCCGGCAAGGCGCAGTGAAAGGGCTCTCGAAGCTGGTTGATTCCGGCTGCATCCTTTCCTTAGAGATACCAGTGTATCAAGCTATCAGCGTCTTCTGTATGATCATCATGGCTATTGCATGGGAACGGCTCATCCGATTCGTGGCCGAAGACGGCAACATATACCGCGGCGAGCCTATTCTGCCCAGTCTGGATTTTGACATAGGAACCACGACAGAGGAGACAAGGCTGCAGGCCAGGGTTATCAAGGGTGACGACATCTACGACACGACAGGAAAAGGATGCGTGGTCACGGAAGAGCTCAAGACAGTCAAGCAGCTCCTGGGCCCGCTGTCCCAGGCCGACGTGCCGATCCTGAGGTGTGTAGGCCTCAACTATGCAAAGCACATCCGCGAGGCCGGCAGGAAGCCGCCGCCGTTCCCATTCATCTTTTTCAAGCCCAGCACGTGCGTGCTCGATCACGGGGCAGAGGTGGTAATCCCCAAGATCGCCCAGGACGACCAGGCCGACTACGAGGGGGAGCTGTGCCTCGTCATCGGCAGGGACGCCAAGGACGTGTCCCGGGAAGATGCGATGTCTTATGTCGCGGCGTATACCTGTGGCAACGACGTCTCCTCCCGGAAACTGCAGCGAGACTCTGCGTTTGCGGGAGTGATACCGCAGTGGGGGTTCTCGAAGGGGTTTGACACCTTTGCGCCCCTGGGCCCGTGTCTGGTGAGGTCTGATCTTGTTGGGGATCCTGCGATGCTTGAACTCACTACGACTGTGAACGGGGAGGTCAGGCAAAAGGAGTCTGTTGGCGATCTTCTCTTCGACTGTGCCTACTTGATATCTTACTTATCGAGTGGGACTACTTTACAGAAGGGGTCAGTCATAATGACAGGGACCCCAGGAGGTGAGTGCGAGCAGGCTCAGTACTGACTTCAGAAGGGGAGCAAGATGCTGACATGGTCTTCGAAAGGTGTTGGCATGGGCATGAACCCTCCACAGTGGCTGAAGCCGGGGGATGTGGTCGAAGTGAATATCTCCACGATCGGGACACTCCAAAACGGGGTGAATTATCAGAATAACCTGTAGTTCATCAATCTCTACCTAGAAATCTTCACAAATCCCAGTAACAGTATTTTGTTGTCTACACTCATTATCCGGACGCGTGGTAATGGTGACAAAAAGGAACGTGACAAGGTTCGAGCAACGTCAAAACACAACGTATTAACCCCTGGATTCAGAAAGGAATCAAGGAACTTTGCTGACGAAGGTCCTTTCTCGGACATGTGAAGTTTTCCCCGCCTGTGTGACTCTTGTCGGTGAACCTTGTTCTGCAGGGCCATAAACGATTTTTGAACTTCATCGGCGACGGTGTTCGAAATTAGGCCACATCCCGGCCGGGGAGTTAGGCATATCGCTCTTGCGTGTGCGAACAGCAGGAGCAGGTCAGAGCAATCACAAGACACTGAGGGTCATAAGCCCTGTACAGAGTACCACAGCCAAATAAGACAAGCCACTTGCGTCCTCGGTATTCCGAAATGATAATCCCAACAACAGCTTGAGTATCCTGGTTAGACTCGTCACTTTATGGGCATTATACAACCACGCAGACATGCCGATAATAACGGACTTCCCAATAGCAACACCCATGTCTAAGTGTGTGGAAATAGCCTCGGAACACACCAAGTCCGGCGGCACTAATGGTCACTTAAGTAGCAATGGACATGGTTCCAATAGCCCACGGGAGGCGCCCCGGTTCACGACAACATCATATCCATCAAACTGCCTGCGCTTCCTGGAAAGCCTGCAGTCTGAGCCATCCGAGACATATACTGCGCCCAAAGAAGCAAAGGTGAAATTGATTATCTTGATTGTCGGTGCTGGCCTCGGCGGCCTTGCCACGGCCATCGCCCTGCGGCGGACCGGTCACCAAGTCACCGTTTTCGAGCAGGCCCCTGAGCTCGCGGAGGTGAGCATGAAAATCGTCCCAAACCTTTATCTAGCTTTCAAAAAGACATGACAACCATTGATATATGAATGTTAGATCGGCGCTGGGATCCAAGTCCCACCAAACTCGGGCAAGCTACTCGCGAGATGGGGCGTCATGCAGCGACTTGCCAAGCAGGTCGTCGAGCCCTCCAAGATCAACTTGCGGAGATGGAAGAACGGCGCCGTCATCGGGGTCACGGACCTGACGGCCGATTTCAACTCGCACTATGAGGCCCCGTACTATGTGGTGCACAGGGCCCACCTGCACACGGCTCTCTACGAGCAGGCCGTGGCCTTGGGAGTCAGGACGCGGCTCAATAGCAAGGTCGCGAGATACGATTCTGATACTGCCACGATTTACCTGTCTGATGGGAATGTTTTCCAAGGAGATCTTGTCGTTGCTGCTGATGGTGGGTCACCCGAGCCCCATATATGTTTTCATCTTCCTGTTTGACTTGCAGATATTAGGCGTGAAATCAACAGCGAGAAGTATTGTCACTCCGAACGGCCGTGGTTCCCCCAAATTCACGGGCTATGCTGTCTGCCGCGCGACAGTTGATGTCCGGAAGATGAGGGAGATCTCTGAGATCTCGTGGGTGTTGGACCAGCCCAATCTGAATCTCTGGTATGTTGTTCTTTTTTAAACCTTTCCTAATGTTCTTCAGAAATGGATTTGTTTGAGAAGTAATGATGCGTAGCAGGATTGGAGAAGATCGCCACGTCATGACGTACTGGATAGCAGGTGGTCAGGCGTTTAACATGGTACTATCACACCCAGATCCCAACGCATCTACTGCTCAGGGTGCAGAAAAGGACATGCTCGAAACCATGAAGAAAGGGTTCGAGGGTTGGGATCCGCAGTGAGTCAGGCTAAGCGATCCCCCTTGTGACGCATTACACACTTGCTGACTTTCCGGTCTCACAGCCTCACGTCCATCATCAGCCTCATCGGTAAGGCAATGAAGACCCCGCTCATGAGTGGTGAGGCTCTGGAAAGTTGGGTATCCCCGTCATCCAAGCTCCTGATCCTCGGCGACGCCGCCCACGCCATGCTGCCCTATATGTCAGAGGGTGCCGCAATGGCGGTCGAGGACGGGGCGGCGCTCGCGGTGGTCCTGGGCCGCATCACGTCCGCAAAGCAAATTCGTTTCGCGCTGCGCGTGTTCGAGAGGGAGCGGGTGAGGCGTACGGGAATGGTAAGCGCCTCATGATTTGAAATTGCAACCGTACTGAACACACAAGACTTTTCCATCTGTGACCTATGTCATGGGGGGTCCTCTGCTGCTGCGGGTTTCGACGCACGATGACGAGCATAATGCGGCCTGCTGGTCTCCCATATTTGGAGAGACTCTCATCCTCTGTTATTTTGAAAGCTGACTTCAAATTCTGCAGATGCAGGAGGCGAGCATGATCAACTCGATGATCTGGCACTTCGGCGACGGCCCGCTACAAGAGGCACGGGACAAGGCGATGAGGGCTGAGGTTGAGGGCAGGCATTTTCATAGCAGCCCAAACCAGTGGAGCGACCCAGTCACGCAGGAGTGGGCTTATG
The DNA here is from genome assembly GCA_038088545.1 of Diaporthe humulicola. Lineage (NCBI taxonomy): Eukaryota > Fungi > Ascomycota > Sordariomycetes > Diaporthales > Diaporthaceae > Diaporthe > Diaporthe humulicola. Next base: position 250,785 of record JBBWSL010000060.1, on the reverse strand, counting down.
GGTACGATGCGGAAGTGGCGATGGAGGAGGCTTGGGAGGAGGCTGTATGTGAATTGATGGTTGGGAGTGATGGGTAGCCTGCGATATTGATCGGGAAGAAAGGACGAGAATGCTTGTTTGGAATATCAATATCGATAACACGCTATAATTCTTGTCGCAATCAGCCCACAGCAGTGTAGCATGAGAGTAAGCCAGCCTAGCAAAACAAATCCGAATCCTGGTATCCTCCCATGAACTCGGCGTTGAGGGAAGACAAGAAACTTTCCGTTTCCCACCCCAGTGTGGCAAAGTCGACATTGGCCACGTCAATTGGTAGAGGAACGGGTGGGTACTGCCCATTCTGGCTGTCCTGTGGCGCTCCCATGGCTGTTCGCCCATTGCCAGTTATGGCCGGCCTCGCCTGCGCCGGATCATCAGATCTGGCTTGGTCTATATTGGAGCAAGGAGTTAGAAGATGACGACATGAAGCTAAGATGTCCCTCGTGGGAGGGAAGGGGGTGGTTCCTGATGAAGCGTACCTAGCAAGTTCAAACACTGCTGTAGCGTGGCGACAAATTTGGCACACTTGTCAACCATCTTGTTTTCTTTGTCTATTAGTGGCAGGCAAGCTAGAGCATCTGCCAGGGCATCTCGGAGGGCCTGGTTTGATACGCCACCGGCTTCGCACGGCGCGACGGGGCTGTTGGCGTGATTACACAAGGCCATTGTGACAATCGTAAGTGTGGCATTCAATGCTGTCGATGTGTCAGCGAATCATTGATTGAGTAGGTATCCCATACTCGCGGAATATACAGGTCCTTACTGTAGTAGAGTGTAAACCACCATGCACCAAGCAGGCCACACTTGGGCTGGGGCGAATGAGTGATGATGTTGACAATGGAGATCAGCTCCGAGGCAGCCTGGAGAGAGGTGGTCTTGCTCCTCTCGCCAACTTGCATGAGCATCGACTCATTGGCGTCGTAAGCCCGGCCTTTCTCAATGCCAGCAAGGTACAGGTCGAAAATGCGGCGATGGGCGAGAAGGAGGACGTTGTGGTGTCTGAGTGTGAGGATGACCCGGAAACGCCGGGCTAAGCTGAAGTCATTGTCGTTGCGTAGTTCCGTCGGGTTAGTCAAAGACAGTAGAGGCGGGAGAGAAGCCTGCCACTCGAGAAGCTGGTGTTCGATCTGGAGAATTTGGGAGGCGATAGATATGATATTGTTTTCTGGGTATGCTATGTTGCAATCGTAGAGTCGTTCTAGGATGGTCCACATGACCTTGTACAGCGTGCTAGGTGAGTCTGGCAGTTAGCAACTAACTGTAAAGAACGGGATATCTTTCAATACGCACACAGTAGACACGAAGAACTGCATGCTCATGGCATCATCTACAGTGATTTCCGCATCGGGCAGTGTTTCTGTTCCACTGTACGGCTTCGGCAGTGGTGTGCGTATGTATGAGTCTGGGATCGCAGGAGGACGGCCAAAGGTCATGCTCAGAGTTCGGTCAAGCATCACGCAACCAAACCATGTCCGCGTCCGAGTCTCCCTCTCGGATGGTGAGTAGGCCTTCAGCGAGGTTGGGGAGTGCAGACCCAGCTGGAAGGCTGCCTTGACAGCAATGCCGTGCATATTCCAAGTCATGACTGAGCGGTGTGTTCCCTGGAGGTACTGGCTCATCAGTAACATGGCCTGTACTGTCTCCAGACTGGAGCCACTCAGCATCTGGTCGAGGCAGAGGGACTTGGCCCGCGTGAAGAAGACCTCTGCCTTTGCACCCCGCTCCGTTGCCGTTGAACTCCGGCTTGCAGAAGCGAAAACTGCCATAGTCAGGATGGAATTAAGTAATCCCAGCCATGACCGTCTAAACCTTTTGAAGCCAACGCTCTTGGTACGATGGTACGTGGCCATAAAAGTCCCCGGGTGGACAAACGGGAACAATGCGCCTGTGTCGCTGAAAAATCGGTCGATCAGAGCATCCATTTCGTCGTATGGGGGGAGAGCCAAACAGTCATCCTTAGATTGAGTGCTGTTTGAGCAGCTGCCCGGCTCTTCAGCAGCAAGCCTGGTCGTCACTCTGTGCGGAGTCTGTGGACGAGATACATCCAGTGACGGCCGGTGAGAAACTCCCGGCCTGTGAGGACGCTGTCCTAAGCTCTGTGAGAGCTGTGTAGACAGAGCCCGTCGAATGTTGCGAGTGAATGCGATGTTAGAAGATGGCCCTACGAGCAGTCAGCCTAGATGTAGATAGTCTCCAATATAATAGACGACAGGCAAGGCCACGGCTCAATACCATAATACCCAGAGTCATCCTCCTTGGTGAACTCGATGGACCCGATTCCATCGGTAGCATCCGGGCTCACGACAGACCCCTCAGAGTCTGGCTCGTGTACAACAGAAATATTATGGGCTGTTTCGCTTGGTCTTCTGCCCGCGCTGGTGGAGGCTGGGACGCTACCACTCTCGCTTTGTTGGCTCTTCAACGATCGTACATCATTCTCCAGCTGAGATAAACGGGACTCGACGAGCTGGAGAAACCTGGGCCATTCAGCTCAGGGGCTGGTCACACAAGAGTACACGGTGGAGATACTCACGCTCTAGGGACAGGTGTGGTCGTCGCAATTGGCGGGGCGAGGTACACACATTCAACGTCAAGTGCCTCGCAACTCGAGCATTTCGGCCGAGAGCCGTCGCACTGCGGCCGAAACAGAGGTTAGCACTCGTCCGGGGAGACACCTCTCCTTTCCTTCCTTCCCCTTAGCCTGGATTCAATGTTCCCACCTGGGCTCCGTCTTACCCTAGACTTCTTGCTCCTGCAAGCACCACACGCGACCGGAATCCTGCGACGCTTCTGCGGCCGCGGCGGAACCGGCGACCCGTCAATCGACCCACCGGAGTCCTCGTCCGCACCGGCCCTGCTTTCGTCGTCCGGGATGGACACCCGGATAGAATTGGCCATGATGTGGTGTGCTCCGCGGATCTATGGGCTTCCAGACTCGCGTATTCGGGGACTGTGGTAGAGGTTAGATAGAAGTGGAAAACACCTGGTTGTTGAAACCTCTTCGGGGCTTTAGGCTTAATCTCCCCGCACTGCGCACGTCTCTCCGTCGGCTTCCACCAAAGACCCGCGTCAATGCGTCCGGAGAAGCTTCCCTAAGTCCGGGCTACGATGCCAACCATGAACTATATTCACAACCACGTAGATGGGTTAGAGACTCACAGGAGTGAGCTATTGCTCATCTAATTATCACTATTTTTTTCCGGACTTGATATAATTGCATCAATTCTTACTGCCACCGCTGAGACTATCTGACCGAGCAACCGAACAGAAACAAACGGCCTAGATCCAACAAGATGGCGACAACAACAGCAACAGAGACCGAAACCAAAGACGCAACCAAAGCCCTCCTAGACCGAGCAGCACAAGCCCACACCAAGCCCCTATGGCTCCAGATGGCCCGCCTGAACCCACCCAAGCCGGACCCCATCTGCACGCCCCACGCCTGGCGGTACGCCCAGATCCGGCCCAGCCTCCTCGAGGCGGGCGACCTGGTCCCCGAGGCCGAGGCGGAGCGCCGCGTGCTGATGCTCTCCAACCCGTCGCGCGACCCGCCCTTCACGACCGACACGCTGTACGCGGGCCTGCAGCTCGTGCGGGCGGGCGAGACGGCGCGCGCGCACCGGCACACGGCGGTCGCGGTGCGCTTCGTCATCGAGGGCGAGGGCGGCTTCACGGCCGTGCACGGGCGGCGAATCGCCATGCGGCCGCGGGACGTCATCGTCACGCCGCGGTGGAACTGGCATGATCACGGCAAGGAGGGTGGGTCCGGCGGCGGCCCCATGATCTGGCTGGACGGGCTTGATCTGCCTTGCTTCCAGCATTTTCCTGTGCATTTTGTTGAGCACTTTGCTGCGCCGCGGTACCCGGCCGAGGATGTTGACGCCGCCGAGTCGCCGCTTGTGTTCCCCTGGTCGGCGATGAAGGCGAGGCTTGACGGGGTTCCTGGGGACTGGGCTGAGCTGCGGTACTCGAAGGAGGATAGTTCAGAATGTGAGTGGGTTTGATGACCCCTGTCTCTTGTCATTCTCTCATTCTCTTATTTCCTTTCCTCTTGCCTGCTATTCTCTCGGGAAAAAGGTAAATTGGCAGACGTGCTCACATTGTGCCCATGATAGTGAGCAAGACCTTGGGAGGAGCTGCAACCCGTATCAATGCAGGCAAAACGACCCTCATGGTGCAGGAGACTGCTTCGTCCGTCTATCATGTGATAGAAGGCACGGGGTATACCACCATTGGCGGCAAGAGATTCACTTGGGAGAAGGGCGACACCTTCTGCATACCCTCCTGGTACCCGTACCAGCATTTTGCGGGCGGCAGTCCTGATGGGGCGGCAGTGTATCTGTACCGCTTCGATGACAAGCCCATGCTCAACTCGCTTGGGTTTTATAGGACTGCCGACATGGATGTTGAGTCGCTCGTGTCAACATGAAATCGAGCTGAGAGCAAAACGTGAAGTTTGTACTAATCGAAGGTCTTTATTTTACTTCTCTTGGAACGCGCGTGCCTGCGCATTGTTATTCCTCTACCCAGTGCGCAATCTATGATGTGTACTTTATCATACGCGGATGCCGAGTAAAAGCTGATGTAAACCGAAGCGTGTGTGTTCTTAGGTCTCCATATATGCGCTTGAACCTAGGGCTGTCTTCCTCAGGTGCTGTGCTGCCCATCTTCCGAGGTTTTAGTACTGATCTGTTGGCCAGAGGTTCAGTATCGTCATCGGTCTGCCGTCGCCAGGCGGTCGGGCCTTTCGTTGACAGGATAGAGTCTCTGCCCCAGCAGACACCCTCTCACGATGTCCCTCATCATCTCCTAGATCCAGCCATGCCGTCCATCCAGGCCTTCAAACCCGTCGCCCCAGCCAGAATGATCGCGCACGCGGCCACATCCTTTTGCACACGGTACCGCCCGCCCCACGAGGTGACAACAACGGCAGTGATGTACTGCGTGAGGATGAAGAGGAACCATTTGACCAGCTCGTTAGATCCGCCGGAGCCAAAGTCCCGGAACGGCGAATAGTGGAGCAGGTAGTAAGAGGGGACCGCGCCGTAGAGGGCGAAGTGGACGACCATGAAGGGGGTGGTGTAGAGCTTGGAGAAGATGTCCTCGTTGAAGATGGGGTGCCGTGGGTTCTTGGGCCGAGTTGATGTTGCTGCTGTTGTCGATGTCATTGTCGGTGTCGCTGTCCTGTCAGCTTGAGCCGAAGGGGCGCTCCTAGATGGGACGGGGGACCGCCGTGCGCTGGTGGCGGCAGAGAAAGTGTCTACTGCCAGCGCAAGAGGCGCGGGGATCATAGGAAAGACTGTGTCACTTTGCGAGGCCATAGTTCGTGAGAGTGCAGTTCATGCCAATGTTCGGATCAAGAGGTGGTAAAGGTATCAATTGGACTGAGGTGTAGCTAGCTGTAGGAGAAGGGCACCTGTTGCTGTAAGCTGAGAAGAGCCGGGGTAGGTGATGATGACGAGAGCTTGAGCTGAGGGAGAGTTCGGGGGGGGAATGTGGTTGTGAATGTGGCGGGTTCCTCCCGCGCCAGGATTAGAAAAAGCTGGGGTACAGATTGTTTTATCCAGGGTCCAAACCCAAAGGCCTGGATCTGACCGTCCGTCTGCCTGGGGGGAGAAGGGGGGTAAAAAGGAAAAGGGAAGGGGGCGACTTTGGGCCCGTGTCCCGTGTCACCGTACTCGCCTGAACGTATTGCTGCGTATTCAAGTCCGTCAGACTGCACAGCCAAGCCCTTGAAGGAGCACGTTTGTGAGGCGCAGTTTCCTGCAGGGGTAGTAGGACGGCACGACGGAACATGGCACAATGTGGACACTGACAGAGGAAACTAAGACCCCGTCCCAGGCGTTGTCCGTGCAACATCTGTCAAATGGCATCACTCCGATAGGACGACGCCAAGTCTGTGCTCATGGTTTGGGTCTGCAGAAACCATGTCGAGCCCTGCGAAACATGTGCGGACAATACGGACGTAGGAGGGGCAGTCAGCCTGTCTGCCCGTCTGTTCTGCCTGTTTGTACCGGGACGGCTGTTGCCATTTATTGAGGTTCATCCTTCTGGCCCTGACCGTCTGATGAGATCATAGAAAGGCTTCCCGTGTTAGTCTGTTGTGCCTTGTGTCTTAGTGTGCGTGTACATGTGCTTGCGCGTTACAAGCGCGTGTATGCACAGGTGTTACGGTATTAACCGTAATACCATCTGTCCTTGGGCTGTTCCTGAGGGGTTCTGATTTGACGTTTTCGCAACCCTCGCCTGTCTCTCCCTCTCTCTTTCTTCTCCCAGCCTTTTCCGCGGGTCATGTTCGTCGCGCTTGTCTCTTGGAAGCGGCGCTGTTGTCTCGAAGTAGCCGCAAGCGGACTTGCGGCCTCCAGAACAGCCGGTGATCCTCCTTGGCGCCAAGGCGCCCAAGCTAGTCGAGAACCAGCCTGACGGGCTGACGGGCTTCTAATCTCGACAGACCCTGGCAGCCTGGATAGCCCTACTGGTTTGGTAATAGCGGGCAGTTCGCTCGAAACATGCAGACGATAACAAATGTCGTGCTGGCGATAAGAGAGCGCCCCGGCCCGCGGCCGTGGATCAGGGACCTCGGCACCAAGTGAGAGGGTGGGCTCAGGGGTGGACCCTGACTCTGGCTGTGCCTCCTCCAGCTGCGGATCCTTACGAGGCATGATTACCCACCTGTCAGTCTGCCTGTCTGCCCACACGGTCTTCGACTTTGGCATGTGAGAGAGGAGCCTCCTGGTGGATATCGATTTGCACTAGAAGAAGCTATGTGGGTGCACAAGCGGGTACATGCTCACAGGCTTCAGGTCCGGATCACACAAGATTCACTTTGGCATGGCTTGGTCAAAGTCCGAAGCGGAAATAGGGTCGCTTTTAGCTCTACAGTAGAGGTGATGCCACCACGCAGACCAAGTCGTCTACCATAGATAGACGCTCGATGTGCGTAGGGTGGAGTGTAGTCTCCGCAATATTATACCTGGCCGAGTCCAACACCCAACGGCCTATTTGTAGACGGATGGCTCAGATCTTGACACTGCCCACAAAACGATCACCTCCAATGCCCCAGCCTTGGTTCCACCCACCACCATTCGCCCGCTTTTCACGGATGCGCCAGAATATGGATCCCTATTCCTGCTGTCAGCCAAGTACCTACTTGACGCTGTTCTGGTTTAGCACGTGAAATTTCCACGCGAGACTCACATCATATACGCCCCTGAGGTCTTCCTTGTAGCACTTGCCGTCCTTCTGTATCAACAGCCAGGTTGTGCCGAACTCGAAGAGCGCAGCGCCCCACTGCAAGGAAGTTGCCGGATCGTCAGTCATCATTCTCTCCTGACACATCGTGTCGAGATGGGTCGGTCACTGGGGCTTACTCCAAATGGATCCAAGACGTTGCGGTTGCCGTGCATCAGCTGGAACAACTCCCTCAGGGTGAGTGTGCCGTCGCCGCTCTTGTCATACTTGGCAAACATGTCTTCGAACTGCTGCGGCCGGAAGCGGCCCTCGCTGTCGTACGTCTCGCTGTCTGACCCGTGCTATACAGGCAGCCGGAAGCGCGTCAGCAAAGTACCAGGAGAACTCTGTACGATTTCGCTGCATAAGAGGATCTCCGTAAAGACCAAAGCCTGTGTAGCTTGCGACGCGTTTTGCCTTTTGACCAACTAACCTTTGCCTTGTGGATCGAACCAACGTAGACCCGAAACAGCGGGTCTGGCAGCCACGAGTAGCCGAGGCGCGTCGGGTACGAGAAGCCTGCGTGGATGATGAACATGGCGAGCAGCGAGAATGCGATGTTGAAGCCCAGCTCGCGGAACCCCGTGTACGTATTCCACGGGTAGATCTGGCCGTCGGTGTCCCGGTCCCAGAACAAGACGTGCTGCTGCAGGACCGTGTAGCCCCTGAACCGCGTCGTGTAGTCCTCGTCTCCTTGTGGTGCGGTGGTCGACACTGCAGCGTTGGCGCGCGGCGTGCCTATCCTCTTGATCACGCTGTCGGCTCTGATGGACGGGACCCGCGTCTGTGTGGGCCTCGAGTTGGCGACTGAGATGTCGAACGGCAGGGTTAAGTCGCCATTGACATGGGAGGTTGGAGGTTTCTTCGACATTTTCTCGGATCTGGCTGTGTTGGATCTATTCTTTACTGCAGGTGAACATTGGTCAGAGATCGAGAATCAAAGTCAAATGGCTCCCTCGACGGAGAGATGGGCGGGCTCGAAAAGATCTGGCTGGACCGTTGAGATGGTGGTCCATAGAGAAATGTTTAGGATGCATGGTGCTTTAACTGGAAGGAGCGAGGGTTATACACAAGGAATTTCGTCATTCGTACGAAACGGAAGCATGTGAAACATGCATCGTCGACAAGATTCTGGCCGTCAGCACGGCTCGAGGTGTCAGTTATACCGAGTTATCCGACGCGGCGCGGCGCGGTCTGTCCTGTCTCGACTTGGAACCGTCACGCTAACGTCACCACCATGAGCCGCATGCGGCATATCTACCGCATCAAACCTTAAACCTTGGTCCATCTTCTCTGCTACTGTACACGCCCGCTTTCTAACCAGCTGGCTGTGATTGGTCTCTAGTCTTTCCAGGCAGTGGGCCATCCTGGTGCTGCTCTTTGTTCCTCGTCTTTTCCAAAGATTCCTGCTGTTGCTTATTATCCTGGCGGCGGCTTAGTCCAGTACCTGGGGTTGGGTTACCTGGAGCGCGTCTGGATGGTGTGCAGCCAGGGTACGTGACTATCCGGGCCCAGGGGTTGGCCCTGAATGTCTCGTAGATGTAATGGTGTCAGTGACCAGTGGGCGTCTGCAGTATCCCTGGACGGGACCTTAATAAAGGGGCCATATGTATGGTGCCCCCATGGGAGCCCAACATGTAACGCCCAACCTTTTGGGCCGGCCCTGGAGCACAAAATCGACCTTGAATCCGTGCCCGCCAGATTGAGCCTGAGATTTTACCAGGCGCGTCCAACATCACCTGTTAGGGAGCTTGTCAAGACGGCCTGGCTCGGATCTCTCCTGACCACATTGTCGAATCTGTTAAAGCAACACTGTATTGTTGCTCGTTGACACGTCTCTGCCTGAGATGAAGAGCGACTGTGTCCTCAACATCAATGCCGGCAACGGTATTCCATGACGCCGCATCACAGCCCAGTACAGCAGTAACGTAGCACACGTTACCGAAGCTCCCTAGTATTGATCCTGAGATTACTGTATCCTCAGCGTGCTGAACCTGAAGTCTGGCCGGTACAAGAGGCAACATGGATGACTGCAGACACGAGACCACCGAGTCGACAAGTGCGGCCAAGGACGCCCGGTGGCGAGGTTTCGCCTCGAACTATTATCCGAGCGATTACTCTCGTGTTTGATGTGTAGCATGGTGCTAGTTGGCGAAGACGCAGACTTCCGTCTTGGAAAGCCTCTTGGGCAGTTGCCCACCTGGCCCATATGGTGCAAGAGCATGGGTGGGAAATTACGCACTCCGTCCTTTGCTCGCCTCTCGCTAATCAAGACATCATAACACAAGTCTACCACTCTTCCGCGATGACCACAATCGACTTGCAAACGAATGCTTGGATTTCAGCCACCACGAGACAAGGCATGCCTCCCACGGAGCTCCGACGCGAGCACACGAAAACCAGTGAGAATCGGCACAACAAGTCAAACGAGTGAGGGTCACGCCATCCACACCAGAAGCCAAGGCGGGAGGCTGTCCAGGGGCCCATTCTATTCTTCAGCCCGATCGTGAAGGACCCTTTCCCGAACTTGGGCGAGACATGTCCAGAGCCACCGGTGTGCGGGGGTTGGGCTCATAAGAACATTGACATCGAAAGAGTGCAGAATTCCCTACATACATTAAAAGAGATGCCGTGAGGTCATGCTCGCATGTGACGCCTCCGATACGCTCACGCTCCTCGTGGTGTTCGGGTCCGGCTCGAGATGGGGTAGTAGCGGTCATTCGGCTTGCTAGAAGCTGGGACGTGGTCCTGATCCTTACCGTCTGGCCTTTCGGCACCTGAAGGACCGCTCGGTCGTGGCTCTCTGATACTGGATTCAGACGATGTTTCGAAAGGACAAGACTGAAGGTTCTTGAGCGACCTGGCTCAAATCACGGCGGGGCCTGAAGCAGAACACGCCTTCCCCGTCGCCTCTAGACCCATTGTGAGGGCTTGACCGTAACGAACCGGTAAGTGTATCTGACCTTTTATCAAGCCTTGCCCAGCTATCTAGGTACTCACAGACACCGTGCGAACGCTTTTTGTTCACTATGGTTTAAGCGAAACTGGCAGGGCACATACCGTCGCTAGAATCTGCGAGAAGCACGCTTGATATCCTGGTCGAGATCCTACTGATAAATACGATGAAGCTAATTCGCTATTCACGAACAGCCGTACACCTTTGGGGAAGGCAGGGTGTGATCCAGTCCGCGAAAATACATTCGACATGCCTTTAAGGGGCATCTGATTCCTCAGTGATTGGGCTACTATTGTACGCACTAGACTCGTCTTGGCTGGCATCTGTCAGCGACCACAACAGGAGCCTAAGCACTTACCAATAACGAAAACGGGCATGCTGATACCTAACCGGGGCCCTGGTTCGTCGCTTCCACCCTCCCGTTTGAACGAGTCGTTACCTTCACTGCGGAGATGCGGGTAGAAGCACCTGACTGTAACGCTGCTATGGTGTCGTAGCATCCATGACACCACGATATGACATGGAGGAGGGCTACATATCAATAGGCTCAATGGACCGAGGAACGAGTGGCAACACGGCGATGGCGTGCAGGAGCCAGAAACATACAGCACTGGGAGCACCAAACTTATATCCAGGGTCTCTACTATTCGAAACTTTTGTTTGATACACGACTGCTTCGGACCACCCTCAATCCCCAACGAGGAACACGGCGTCAAAGTCGATAGGATGCGCCGCCCGACAGTCCTCATAACATGCGCCAGCGTGGCTCACACATGCCTCGCCGCGTTCTACTACCCAACGCCACAAGCCTCGTTCCTCGAGCACATTCTCGTCGACAACTGGGGCTCCTACGCCTCCAACTTCTCCTCAGCCATCACGCCCTGCAGTAATTACGTGACCGAGGTCGGGCAGCCCGCGGCCAACAGCGGGCGCACGACAGCGGCGCAGTGGATGCGCGTCGCCTTCCACGACTTTGTCACGGCGGACATCGACGCTGGGACAGGCGGGATTGACGCCAGCATCGGGTTCGAGACGGGGAGGGGGGAGAACTCGGGCAGTGCGTTCAACGACAGCTTCACGTTCTGGGCCCCGTTTGTGAACGATGCCGTGTCCAGTAAGCTCGTGTGCTGCGGGTGAAACGTTGAGGTGGTCCGCACAATACCTACTGACGTCTGAGAACCAGTGGCGGATCTCGTTGCTTTGGGGACTGTGATGTCGATGGGGCTGTGCGGTGGGCAGCGAGTCCCCTACCGGTCGGGGAGAATCGACGCGCTGCAGGCGGACCCGACGACTGGTGTGCCGGCGCCCGAGACCGACCTCGAGGAGACGCTGGTCTTCTTCGAGAGGGCTGGCTTCAACCAGGTTGACTCCATCGGGCTGACCGCGTGTGGCCATACCATGGGTTCTGTCCACCATGTAAGTCTCAAGACACCGATGACCACTTAAAGTTCGGGCTCATCGGTACCTACCACTTCAACCAGTTGACATCCCACACAAATGTTTTTCGATGAACCGTGGCATCGTGTGTCTTAACTCACACCGTCGCAGGGCGGGTTTCCCGATGTCGTCCCGGAGTCCGCAGTAAACCCCAACAACACGAACGGCGGGTCAAACTTCGACACCACGCGGGCGGCATTCGACACCAAGGTCGTCCACGAGTATATCGACTGGACCGGCAACAGGGGCGGACCCCTCGTCACGACCGACAACATCACGACCCGCTCAGACCTCCGGTTGTACGAGAGCGACGGGAACGCCACCATGCAGGCGCTGTATGACATGGGCGATGGCTTCATCGGCACATGTGTCGACCTCATGGGCCGGATGATTCACACCGTGCCGGCGGGTGTTGAACTGGGACAGCCTGTCGAGCCCATGGGAATAAAACCAGTCAACTTGACCTTTGACATCGACAGTCAGGGCGGTCTGCTGCTGTCAGGAAAAATTCGCGTAAGTCGTCGACACGGGCGTGCGACATCAACTCGACGCTCGCCAACAGAACACTCGTACTGACACGGCTCCATTAGGTCCTCACCCCATCAAGCAATACCGCGGCGCCCGTGCAGGCATCTCTGGTTGCATCTGACGGCGTCTCAGAGCCGCTAACCCCGGAGCTCGAGCCGGCGACGGGGAGCTCTGTGTACGGCGAAACCAGGTACTACTCCTTCTCCACCCCGGCGCGGCAGGACGTGGAATACACGGCCCTTGAGATCACCCAGGGCGGAGCCTCCTCCCGGACGTCTTTCCCGATACAGAGCAACGTCTTCATCGTACCCAGCCAGACGTCGGTGGAAGGAACAGAGGTGAAGTTTACCGTGGCCGTCAGGACCGGGGGCGAGTTGGATCCCCACGCGGTGGAAGCCACCATCTCCGCCCCGCGGAGGCAGCAGGGGACGCTGGCGCCAATGATTACGACGCAGAAGGCCGACCTGAAACCGGGTACGTCATCAGCAACCGCCCCTGGTTATCAGCTCTGGGAGGGCTCGGTCGACCTCGGGGCGCCGGCCACGGGCGCGGTGGCGGTGGCAGTGGCCCAGGGCGGCGGCGAGGTGCACGATGTTCTGTACCTGAGCGCTGGGGTTGCAGGTTGGTGAGACCATCCCGGTGAGCTGTGCAGGTGATGCCCATGGAGAAAGAAGGAGGGGAGAGGCGGGCTGGGTGGCTGGTACGAGACCTTGGTGGAAAACGTGCACCCCCTTCCCGTTATTTGAATTTTATTTTTTTCCTTTCCTTTCCTTTTGCTCTTGTCCCTCGCCGCAATCCTGGCTACGGAATGGCCTGTCAGATGAGACAGATAGCCACTTTGCCACTTTAGGGGGGGGGGCCTCGAGGCGGGGACGGATCCGATTGTTCAGTTGATCCTAGCCAGGGAACTGCAGAAAGTGGGCGGACTGCATTGCAAGGTCTACACCTTGCCCAGGATGGATGGCAACGTTGCTCAGGGGATAGTGATTGTTGTTATGAATGAAAATTGGGGTTCCGCATGTGGCTATGGAGTGATATATACTCTGTCAAAAGGTTGCAATAGTTACAGCTCGAAGCCCTATGGGCGGTTGGTACCGTGGCCAGTCATTCAAGGCTGATGCGAGTGGTCCCTGGAGCTTTGCTGGCATCTCTTCCAAATGGAACTTGAGCTTTATTGACCAGGGCGTGGCTTGGTGGCCGGTTTGGTCAACAAGGGGTGTGTGGTATACTTAGACTCCAGCACTTTGGGCGAATCAAGCCAGAATTGTTCTTCTGTCGCGGGGCTAAGTATTCCAAGGGGGTTGTGTCACTAGTCCGATTTGACTTAACCGCGAACAGATCGCCTAGTTACCCCGTGTCTGTGCCTGGTTAATTCGCCACCTGGACATGTATGGGCCTGCGAACTATGATTTTAGGGCCATGTGCATGCATTGAGGCCTACATAATGCAGCGCCACTGATGCTGTGAATTCCAATCTAGACATGATAAGAGTGGTTTAAAAAGGGCCTATCTTTTACTCCGCTCCCCTAATAGTAAAGTATGTATGTAACGCTGCTTCACCTGCAGCCACTTCATCTTTGCGTGTGCGTTCAAGGCGAGGTCGAGGTGCACCCGTAGACGTCACGGCCCATGCCGTCCAGAACGGCCGAGCTCGAGGTGCTCCCATCTCGCTGTGCCGTCAGTGAAATTTGGATAACCACACTGAGCGAGAAACCCGCAACCACGACCCTCTTCTGTCATCTGCCTGCTAATAGTTTCCGCGGCGTTCCGTAACCTGAGCAAGCGAGAAACGCATAAGAGGGAACAGTCCTTGATGACTTCTAGTACGTGTCCATATTCAGACGAAAGTGTGGCCGGGCAGAGGAGCGTACGTTGCTAGACCCGACGAAGATGAGACTTGGGGCACAACTTTTGCATGTTCGTTCCTGTGTTGCGTGCTGTCTCGTGCTGGGTTACGGTGCACCTTGTCGGTACTTGTAGGTGGCTCTCTTCAGTCCCCCGTGTTCACATCAGGTGCAGGAGCATCTCAGGCCGTCAATATGCCCAGGCCTATGCCACGCCACTCTCCACCTTCAACCTGCTACATCACATTCATATCCACATCTTGTCAAATTACCACGCCCGATCGTTTGTATCACACCAGCAAGTGTCCCATGTTGAGTTCACTCGTCACCAGTCGTAAACTCATCGAACATGGCCAGCTCGTCAAAGGCCCGGGCCAGGACGTCCAGCGAGGCGGCGCTCGGGTTCACAGACGCCTCGTTGAGGTCGATTACGAAGCTGTTGCCGCCGCGCTGTGCGCCGGGGAGGTTCACGAGCCCACTGATGTTCAGGCCGGCCCCGTCGGCGCCAAGGCCGCCAAAGGACCCGTACAGCACCCTGCTGACCGCCTCGGAGCCCTCGGGCTGCCCGTCCACAACGCCGGCGGCGGCGGCGGCGCCACCGCCACCCCCATGGCCTCCCTCGTCCTCCTCTTGGTCTTCTTCGCCGTCCACCTCCCCGTCCGCGCCGCCGCCGCCACTGCTGCGGGAGAAGTGCGCGCGGCGGTGGCGGCTCGACACCCCGGCGTCGGCCTTGAGCTGGTCCATGATGGCGCGGCCCTCGACGGCCGGGATGGAGCCCTTGAGGATGGCCATGCTCAGGATGCCCTGCACGATGCCCGTCACTATGCCGAACTGCGGCGCGAGCGCGCGGAGGGCGTCGATGCAGACCGTGAACCACTTGCGCCGGTCGGCGTCCTCCTCTGATTCCTCTGTTTCTTCGTACTCCGCATCCCCGTCCTCCATCGCACCCGGCGTCGTCGGCGTCACGCCATCCATTTGGTCCTCGCCATAGCCAGTATCCTCGGGCAGGTTACGAGCCGGCCCGCGCTGCAGGGGCAGACACGCGTTGGCGACGTACAGCAGCGCATTCTGCCACAGCATACTGGAGGTCGAGCAGGAGTACCTGGAGCGGAATATGAGGATGAGGTGCTTCAGCTGGCTCACCGAGGCGTTGCAGACGCCCTCGGGGGTGGGGTTGTCGGCGGCGAACCTGTCCAGGCTGAAGGGCGCCAGGGGCCGCTGGTGGGGAAACGGGCGGAACAGGTCCAGGACGGCGGTGTGGAAGTATATGTGGACGGTGGCGGCGTGGTGAGGCATGTCGTCGCCGCGGGCCATGGACACGGGCAGGTCGTCGGCCCACCCGAGCAGCCTGTCGTACAGCCGCTGGGCGAAACTGAACGAGGCGCGGACCTTCGAGGCCACTCCGTCGCCGCTGTCGTAGTATTCGTTCAACATCTCGTTGATGAGCGGCGTCAGCCCGCACAGCTCGGTGAAGCTCTGGCCCATGTAGGCTGGGAGTTCGAAAGGCTCCGATTCGCCGTCAGACCGGATAATCTCTGTGCCTGGAATCGGCAGCCATGGGGGAACGCGGATATAGGTATTCTGGTAATTCATTCCGAGGAGCCTGCCGGGGAGAGAGACACGCGTCATTAGCCAACAAAACGACGAGTGAACAGCCAGTCTCGCCAATGCCCTGCGGGTCGTGCCGACCGGTCCGTCAGGGCCAGCATCATCATCTCCAGGGACGAGGTCGATAGGGTGCTCTATTGATGCTCTATTGATTGAAGGAGGGAATGAGAGGAGGCGGCAATGCACAAAGTATCGGGTTCAACAACTTACGAAGCCCTGCAGAAGGTGCCCCATGCTGTGTGCGATGCGGCTTTCACATAGTCGATGTGGTCATCCAGCCAGTTCCTGGCCGACTCCTCCCTGTCGACGGCCAGAAGCCCGTTCTGGTGTGCCAGTTCGATACCCTCGACCAGGTATGTCAGCGCCAGCTCGTTGCGACCGTGGCAGGTCGCGGCGAGGCTGAGCAGCTGGGTCGCGGCGATGTTCGGGATGGCGAACTGGTACTGCGGGTTGCCAGTACTCTCCTCGCTGTGGAGTCGCTGAGCTTCGTTGAAAAAGGCATAACTGAGGGTTGCCGCGTGGGGATCGATGCTCGAGTAGCCTTGCTATTCCAGGAGGAAGAGGCACCGTCAGCGTTGCCAGAGCCTTTTAGGAGGACATCTGGACACGAGGGGTGAGGGAATATTCTGTCTACGTACACAGGCAAAACACAGCACGGCGGAGAGCAGCAGGGGGCAGCAAAACTCGGTCCTGTGGGCCACGAGATCGCCAAGGAACAAGTCTGCATCAAAGAGCCCTAGGATGGGGTGGTCAACGGTCAGATAAAACGAGATGAGCCGGGCGCCCAAATCGTTTGAGATGGGCACCTGTGTCCAGTTACTGATCTTGATGCGTTCGAGCCGCTCATCACAGAAGTGAGAAGATCGTTCCGGGGAACCGCTTGGGTCAGGGGATGATTGCTGCTGGGCGCCTCGTGCGGTTGGAGACGATCGGTGGGACGAGGGGCGCCGTGAAGAAAGCCTGAGACAAGGAATCCGTCGTCAGCCAGTTGGGGACGGGGCGTGAGGAGACGGACCAAAGACTCCGTAGAGGCGGACCCGTTGGGAACGGAAACAGGTTGGGCTGGGCTGGGCTTGCCGCGTCTGTTGACGGCACATGTGCCCAGACCCGTGGGGTCACCTCGGATAACACTCGGGGAAAATAACACGAGACACTTACTTGTGGCCGGCGGTGGTCTCGACTTCGCGCTCACGGTACGGGAGTATTCTCAGGCGGGACACCTGTATCTCTGGGTGTTCAAGGCCAGCAACGACGGGGTACAAGATGGGATGGCGGTGCATCAGCTCGAACTCAACACTCGTCCGCGAGGGCCGGGGGATGTTTCGCGCCGTGACAATATTCTACATGCATCATGACAAGCGTTAGACCTAACTCGGGGCTCATGGACTGGACTCGGTTGCAGGGAGCGGGAGCGACGGGCCCGGGCTGCGGTCCCGAGCTTACATGGTTGACTTGGCCTCCGGACCGCACCTGGAGGAGCAGCGCCACGGCCTCGTGCTCAGGCAGGGTCTTGAGCCGGCGGAGGAGGTCCTCCTCTTCGTCCATGCCGCCGTCCATCGTCCTCCACTGCGGAGCCTCATGCTGTTGGCGCAGCTGCTGTAGCTCGGCCCGCTCTTCGACGTTCATATCGGTGCGAGGGCTGTAGATGCAGACAGTACCACGACGGGTGCATGGCGAACATGTCGGTTTCTGGCCATCACACTGCAACAGAAGGTACACAAAGTCAGAGAAGTTTCAGGATCCAAAGAAGGCTTGATGCAGGCATAGCAGACGGCAGGAGGGGTTGGGCAGAGCGTGAGAGGGCAAGGGGGGGGGGGGTCAGGACAGAGGACGAGGGACTGGCTGATGAGCCTGTGAGCAAGTGAGTAGGCTATGTAGAGTAGCAGCAGTCGGGCAGGTCGTTCAAAGCAGCCCCTGTGGGTCAATCTCCGCCATGGGAGAGATTTGCCTTTGCCAGCCTGACCAACCAGCCACGCACCACTCGCGACACACGACCATGACCACACCATCACGCATCCCGATACATCCATGTGGCCCAGAAACTATACCAGTTGTACAGGGACACACACATAACTGATGGCGTTGCAGGGCTCAACTGCCCCAATCTTGAGTAGACAAAAGGCAGTATTCCCCGCGTGACGCAGCAAACCTTGGTGTCTGCACGGCAATGTGTGTATGTATAGATGGACGTATGGGTGCACCGGGAAGGGAGGTATGACTGGATAGTGACAGACACTGTGTGGCGGCGTGAATAGCGTGATGCAGATTGGTCATTCCGGAGACTGAACCGACTGAACTGGCAAACTGGACTGACTGACTGACTGACTGACTGACTGTCTGTCTGTCTGTCTGACTGAGTTGCTAAAGGACTGTGTAGACACATGCCAATCTTGGAACATTTGTTCTTTTGATGTTGGTATAGAGGTTTCTAGACCGGTGAGGACAGTAGCCACTTTGGGATCATGTACTGTGTGTGTGTGTGTGTGTGTATAGGAATGTGAGGGTAGGGAGGTTTGGGAGATATTATTACCACCCCGAGGCCAGCCACATCGCATGTCAGGGGGCCGGTCAGGAGGCGAGGCCCAGAGCGCGAGGCCCAGAGCGCGAGGCCGGAACAGTTCCCGCCAATGGACAGCGAGGGAAAACCACAAAAGCCTTACCGCGGATTTCTTAGATCGACAGGCATCGCACGCGAATCGACCCGCCCTCTTCTGCCTCTTCGGAGGAAGTCCTGGCCCAAGAGGCTCGGGGCTTCCATCCTCTCCCACCCTACCTCCTTCGGCCTGGTCTTGGGCAGGCAGGATGCGCCTGTACTTCTTCTCCAACGGCAGTAACGACATTGCTCTGCTTTGGTGGGTCTGATGCACGCAGAGCAGCCCCAGCCCCGAGTTCCAGTCGGATTTTCTTGCTAGCTATCTTGGAATCAATTGACCCAAGCTTCCCCCAGTCGGCCTTGATGCCCCCGGCCAAGTCAGCTCGATAATTCAACTCAACTCGTGAAACCTGGTCGCCCCCCTCCCCTCTTTCCACCTTTCTGGCCCCGTGTGCAGGGTGGCAACTGGCGGAGCAAGCTGGGTACAGTTGCTGTCGCTGTCGCTGTCTGCTCTCCGGCACCGAAAGTAGATCTGCACCTGAGCTAGTCTTGTGAACGCAACCGTTGCTCAAGGAATGCGTGGGACGATGATGGTGGATGCTGTGTTACACGTAGAAAGTCAGACTCTTGATCTTGACCGGCGGAATCTATCGCCTCCAGCTGCCAAGCTGAAACTGAGGTCTTTCTCGCCCCCTCACAACTTCTGCGTTTCTCGACCACGTAAGCAGCCGAGTAGCCAATCACGATTGTCCGCTCCCGGAACGTCAGTATTATGGCAGTTCCCGTCACCAGCGAGCTTGTGCGCCCGGCTACGACCCGTGAGCCGTGCAACACGCAACAGAGACATCTACTATTACGACCTGGCGAAGGGGGCAATTTTGCTCCCTCGACGTCAGAGCCCATGCCAGGTATTCGCCACTGTCCAATATCTACCGGCACGGTCTAGCCAACCAGGGGCCAGCGAGCTTTTTGTGGGTTGACTTGAATGAAGTGGACAGGACCAACACAAACTCCACCGGGACCGACAGCATGTGATCGCGTACACCACCACAACGCACATATACAATCATGCAACCGTCAAAGAGGATGACCGGTCACATATTCCAGAGGCTAGTTGACGTGAGCCAGGGTACTACTGGTGTACTGCTGTCGCTTCGATGGCCGCAGGTGTCTCAGGCCTTGGACGCGGTGCTCTGGTCCAGATCAGGCTCGAACCTCGTTCGAGAACACCGTCATGCGCGCGTGGAGCAGCCCGTCTCCGATCCGCGGCTACCCTTCATAATTGTTGGTCTATAAGTAGCCGGCCGCCCTCCCGATCCGTCGAGGTCTAGGGGCGGACTCGAAGCTTTTGACGCAGGAGTTCCGTGCCATCGAGCAGGGTCGACACGAAAAGGGAGAGGTGGCCGGAACAGAAACGAGGGCATCCTGAAAGAACAAGGAGCGACCAAAGTTGGCCTTACACACGCTTCATTTTGTGGTCGGTAACCGACCAGCTGCCTACTTACTTAGGCACCCAACAACTCCCAACTTCACAGACAATACGCCGCTATATCCCCAGCGCCTCGGCGAGCACCCAACAGAGGTGACAAAGAACCAGAATCGACGAAGAAACACGCCTGCTCCCGCCCCAATCCAGATCCAATTGATTTTGTCTTGCCAGTCAGCCACTACCATCCACTTCCATCACCGACCCGAGAGCTCCGCAACAAGAAGTGGCCACCCAAGGCCACGATCAGGGGTAAGACGAGAAATAGAAGAGATGGAAAGAGGGCAAACAACAGCGTCACATACAGAGGAGGGGGGGGGCGGCGGCAGAGAATGTGGACAGAAAACTAAAATAAAATACTGAATTCCAACGCTGTTACAGGTATCAATGCCGTTCTACGCAGGCTCCACGCTCATTAATTCGCGTTGTGCCATCGTGCGACACTCCTCCCCTAAAAGGGAGAGAGAGAGAGAGAAAAAGAAAAAAGAGCTCCGGTGCCATCGCGCTGTGGCTCTCGCCTCCTCTATAAGGGGAAAGTTCCCGAAAGATAATAGAGTCGTGGTCTTGCTCTTGCCGTGCTCCTCTCGCCTACTACTGTAACGTCATGATGCACGTTCTTTTACGCACATCGTGAACCTAGGTTAAGAAAAAGGTTGGCAGTTATTAGACAGGGCACGGTAGACCGCAGCTGTCGATCCCGTCGTCGCGTCGCCGGCTTCTGCCAACACAAACATCCGCGAACGCTACGAGGAGACATGTCGAGTGCGATTGGAGAACCGACGTCAGGGCGGCGGCCGAGGTGCCGCCGGTCTGCCCTCGGGAGGGCGAGCCGGCTAGGCGCGGCCGTGGCCCTGGTGCCGGTGTTGCTGTTGTTGTTGCTGTTGCTGCGGTCGCTGCTGCTGCTGCTGCTGCTGCTGCTGATGCTGAGGGTGCGCCGCGCCAGACCCGACCTTCCGGGCCTGGTTGGTGAGGTACTGCTGGATGAGCGCGTCGTCGCAGCCGCCGTGCGAGAGCAGCGCCGTCTTGAGCAGCAGCACCTCGTCCCGCAGGCCCCGCGCCGTCGCCGACAGCTCCCGGTGCTCGGAGCTCATGGCCCGCTCCGTGGACTCGAGGTCCGACACGGCCTGCTTCGTCTTGGCCCGGCACTTGTTGGCCGCGTCGCGGTTCCGGGCCCGCGCGGGCGGCGGCGGCGGCGGCTGTTTCTGCTGCTGCTGCTGACCCCGGCTTCCTGCCGCGGCCTGCTTCTCTTGGCTGGTCCGCTGGTGGGCGGGCGCGATCGCCTTGTCTTTCCTGCTGGTCTCGGGGGTCTTCTGCTGATGGTTCGGCGGGAGGCGGGCGCTCCGGAAGGGCGGTAGGCCGAAGCCGGTGGGGGTTCTGTGCTTTGGAGAGGGCGTCAAGGCTGGGGAGACGGTGCCCGCATTGTGGTCTGTGGTCGTCGTCGTGGACATCTGATGCCGTTGGTTTTTATTGCAATGGCCCGCCTTTGGGCCCGCATACGGGGAGGAGGGCTCGGCGCCTGGATGGAATCCCGCCGGGGTCAAAGTGCCATCGCCCGGGCTGACTGCGTGGTCGGAGATGGGCTGGAACCAGGCGTCGAACCGGGTCTGCTCGAGCGCAGCTGGCCCCGGAGCCGGCATTGACGAGCAGCTGTTGTGCCTCGAGTCATGTGTTCCGGGGCCGCTCGCCGGCGACGCGGTGTAGTAGCTGCTCTGGCTGGGCGATGGTGAGATTCGTCCCATCGGCGGCGGCTGGGGCCACCAGAGCGAGTTGTAGGAGCCATTGGTATTGGTTGACTCTTTCACGGGTACTTGCTGGGACATGGGGTCGGCCATTGCCAATGTGCTGGCCATTGTGCTGCCTAGTAGGGCCGGTTGTGCCTGGGCCCCATAATTCCACGGAGCCTGAGGCTGAAGTCCATCCCCTTCGCCTCGGTCTGTTACCGGAGGAAGCGGTGGATATGGCATCCCGAAGTCGACCAGCCCAAAGTCCCAGCCAGGTGGATAAGAGCCATTGATCCCGCCGGTTGCCGAGAACCCCGGAGAATGCTGGCCAGCCGCGGCCGCCGCCGCCGCGCTGTGGTCCATGTTGCTGTAGTCGTAGAACTCGGGATAAACTGGATAGAAGGCGCCGTCGTTCGCCGAAGGAGGCTGATCGTATATTGGTTCCGTCATGGTCGCTGGTCTGTGTGGGTCGGCTGTGGCGGCTGGGGCGGCGTACGGTTGAGGCATAGTCTCCGCGGCTGATGTCTGGCACGAAAGGGACGGCTCTGAGGGCACAGGAATCCGGGAGGGGTGCAGGTCTCGGCGCACCATCGAGCCTTGAGACGACAGCCCGCAATGGAAGCTGCGGTGCGCGTTGCCCGTGGGGCGATGCGGGTGTGCTGCGAGTGCTTTTTGCCGACGACAGAGGTTGTGTAATACTGCTATTGCGGAGGCCCGAAGGGTACTCCCGTATGGTAGGCCCCGCTATAATGATTTGGTCCCGATGGGTATGTGGGCGTCACGGTGTGTTCACAGACGTATTTGCATACGAATGTATATGCGGGTGAGTGATGTGTGTGAGGAGTGGAGCTGCGTTCGTTGGCACGAGAACCAAACTTGAAGTAGTTTGCGGCCGAGGTCATCTAATTTGTGACTGTCGTCTACGTGCGGTTGTTTTAGCACAGATAGGTATGGGTGGAGAGGATTTCGTTATGGCTGTCATTCCTCCGCAATAGTGGTCCCAGTCATTCCAAGGAATTTTTATCGAGTTTTGACTCTGGTGGGGGCGATGGTTGGACGTCCCAGCCCACACATGTGGCGAGTGTCTATTGTTGACGACCATCCCCCGCGCAGGGTCTCATCAAAGACGTACTGCAAGGGCCTAGAACCGGCCAAGCAGAAGCCAACGAGAGCCGAGGACTAGATCAGAAACACAAAGGGAACAATCCTATTAAAAGCCCCCACATATGAGCGTGGTGACGATATACTGCGGGGAGGCGGATGGAGCATACCTGGGGTTTGTCTGTAGACCGTCTGCTGCTCGCTGATAAGCTAGCCAGATCACGCCAGCCCCCGGCCTCGGACTCCTCCAGGGTCCAGATCTGTGTCCTCTCACGAAGCAGAGCACAATGCCTGTGTGATGGCCAGAATGGATCGTGACGTGAGTAAAGGGCGGGTTCGCGAAACGTCTTGAAGAGGGGGAGGGGTGGGGCGGGAGAAGGCAAAAGGGTGTGGAATGAGTTTCGAGGCAAGCTTAAGGTTGAGACAGCCTCTAATGTGGTAGCCAGGTTGCAGTATAGAAATGTTACACAGCTAGGAAGGCATAAAGTAGAGCGAGTACAGTACATAGGCGAGGCGGAAGAGGGTGCGGTTTCTTGGCAGTGGAGATGGAAAATGCGCCGGGTGGGCGGGCGGGCTGACTGGGCTCGCTGCTACTGACGGGCGCCTGTGCACACGGGAGCCGGTGGGAACGTCAGGAAAAATGTCTGATGGGAAACCAGAGGTTTCCCATGTGTTGGGTGGTGGGCTAATAACGTCGGCCCGTTGGTGGACGGGGGTCCTCGTATCAGGTTCACATCCCGGCGAGTGACAGCTGCGCCCTGAAAGTCAATTTGCCTATGGGGTCCATTTGCCACTTAGGGTCCTTGGGAAGTGACCTCTCCTGGCTGTCCGGGTGGATTGATATGCTGTAGGTGAAGCTTAGGTGAAGGGCAGGGGCGAGAAAGAGGGCAGGAGACCGGGGACGGTGGAACGAGATGATATGACGAACAGGGGAGGGGTGTACGGAGTATGTACTTGGCAGTTTGGGTGCTTGAACGTCTGAATGTCTGAATGTCTGTGTGGGTGCGTGTGTGCGTGCCCACTGCCTTAAAATCAGCAACCTTGTCCTAGTCGTTTTGACTGGTTGCCGCATTCCGTGCGATCACCACAGGGCGATACTGCCGATGGACCAGCCGGATTGTCCTGATTGTCCAGTCTCTGATGTCGTCCCGGATTCCCTCGCTCAAGCCTGTCTGAAAGCGGGGGAGGTCGCCGGCTGCAATCTCAGCAGCTCGCGACTTGGCAGAGAGTGCGAAGGACCCTGCCATTGTGTCTGAGTAGCCCCGGAGAAGGCGACCACCCCCCAGCGGTCTGGCGAGGCCCATAGAGATGGTGATGATGTCAAGTGTCCTAGCGAAGGGAGGAGGCTCGATTTCTGCTCGCTACTATGCTCATGGTCAATTGATATTCTCCTGGGATGATGTTGTCCCACCAAGAGTAAGGGTCCAGGGACGACATCATCTCTGATTGGCGCCGGGAGAGGCGCCGGGGTGACTCTTAATTGGACGAGGGCTGAGCGAGATGGTCGGCGGTGGTCCATCCGGTCATGTATCATTGGCCCCCGGAGCTTTCGCCGGACGGGAAGACACCCGGCCTGATTGGGCAAGGTGGCTGTCAGATATGTACACCGATCTGGAACATCGAGAAGGAACGTCGAGAACAGACATCGAGAAGGAAGATCGAGAAGACCAACGTCGACTAGTAGCACTTGAGCCCGGGGATCTGCCTCATCAAAGGGGTTATTCCCACGGACTCAGTCCGCACCTGCCAGCGTCTCATTGTTCTCGTTTGTAATCGAAAATTCTCCACAAAGGTTGTTGCGCAACAAACCTGGTCGAGGCAAGACATCCTTGAAAGGCCAATCAAGATCTTCGGAACATGCGCCGGAAGCCTGACCAATGAATGAATAGTATACCCTCCTGGGCTGGGCTCCGGCTCTTGTCTCGATTTCTCCTATCTGTCCGAGATTCCTTAGGGCCCGAGAGCTCGGTGCCTGCTCGAACGGCAAAATTCCAAGATCTCGATGAGGGAAGGCCCCGGGGGGCGAGAAGGGCTACTCAGCTTGTCCTACCTTTTGTCCTTTCCTGTATCGTGTGCGGTTCGGCAGGTGCATCCACGAACAGCCAGCCAGCGCGTTGCGTACACGCTCACTGCTCGACTCCCCTCCCCTCCCGCGAACACAATGTGAAAAATGATTTCAGGGCCCTGTGAGCTTCTGCGGCACTCGAATTGGATGGTTCTCCGCGGCCCCCGCCCGACCCAGGCCATCCGGAAAACATTCTTCAGCGCGTGTCTTTATTCACAGGGCAGATCCAGTCTTGTGCCCGCTGGGTACGTTGCCCACCCGCCGAAACCCGAAGAGCAAGTACCGAGCGCAGAGTTGGAAGCTACAGTACCGGTATCGCGTAAGGTTTGCACTGCTAGGATCTACTCATCACACCATGGACGAGAAGTGGTGCTCGTAGCTTGGTCCCTTGGGATCTTTTGGCCTTGGAAACCTGACAGTCCTGCCAGTTCGTCGGCCAGTTGCTGCCAGAGTGTCCTGAACACGCCCTGGTACTGCCGCAACTTGGTGAGTACTGCGAGGCCCGTTATTGTACTTCGCACGTTCCAGTCAATATTTGACTCGGGGTAGAAAATTCATCGCTCATTACAACACGTTCGGAAAGTGAAGCTTCCACTTGTAGCCAACTCTGCGTTGGATTTTGATCCCATACATATGTACCCTCTGAAGACAGCAGTGCCACACTTCAGCAACCCTCCACCCCCATAGCGACCCCCAGAAGACGACATACATCCACAGCACTGTGGATGAACCATCCTGGGTCCAAGCATCATGCCTTCTCACAAGCCGCAGCATTTGACCTGAACCTCTCAATACCTTCCGCGGATGTGCTCATTCCATGCGTCGCCGGCTGGAGGTGTCGAGCCGATATCTATCAGCCTTTATGTGCAGGAGAAACAAGCGCCAAATTGCTTTTCCCATCGTCGTCGCATTTCACAGGTCCGTCTCCGTCGGCATGCCCACCTGATGTGACGGGCCTAGCTGTACCTAGACACTTTGCACACCTACTGCCACACACCCTTCGTATTGAAACCTGCCAGAAAATGATCTTGTCGAAACATTCACCCACCGTCTTGTCCGTCTCTTCTTGTCTCCGTGCCCTCCTGCAATCCTTCACACAATGCTCCATCCAAGCGCTTGGCGGCTTGTCTCGACGTCGGCGGCTTACCCCAAGCCACCCAGAGCGTGCGATGCGACCCACTGGGCCGGAGGAGGGAGAGGAAGGGGGTGGGGGGAGGGACAAATGGTGCCTTCGGATGGAAGGCGAGCAGGGCGAGAAGGAACACGCTTTTGTGCATCATTCATCGTGCATGGGACTAAACAGCCCGCATCTCCATGTGCTGCAAGGCCACCATGCATAAACCTGCTGGGCTCGGAAGAAGTCCCCAATATGGTAGCTCTTTTCCAAGTGCTGCCAGGCGTCGACTGCATGCGGCCCGTACCCGGGGTATTTGTGCCCTGGACACGGTGTCCGCCGTGAACAGGTCTTGGATACTTTGTCCCCTGGCCTGTTCAGCCCGCCAGTGAGTACCCCCTACCGTACCGCTCCACCGACCGATCACTTGAGGGCGCCCCAGATCACTGGAATCAGCACGCAACAGGCTAACCGTGTGGGCTCATCGCCAATCGCCCGACTCATTGTAGCATCGATCCTCCTCGTGGCTTGACTTGGCGTGACTCGGTCCTCTTCTCAAGTTCGGCAGGGAGCGAACGTAGCAACCCCCCCCCCCGGGAAAACGCCTCACCACAAGTTTTCGCTCGTTCGTCTCACTATAAAGTGCTTTCAGGTGGACTGTATGAGTATAAGGCTGTGTAGTCATATATACACTTAGAAAAGAGCTAGGCATTGGAAGTTGCTTGACATCAGCTTTGCTATTTATCTTTCCAAACTGCCGTCAAAGCTGCCTGTCGGGCAGGGCTGCCAAGACCTTGATCTTTCCGTCTCCCCTTCCAATAAAAGAAACCCCCCCTTCCCATTTGAGAGAGCGATTCAATCTTGCAGTGCTCTCGCGGTGTGGCAGTATTCTATGCGGTTAAGGTTTGAGCCCATGAGCACCGCCTTTCTCCAAAGCAGAGAATTAGAACATGAGAGCGTTGGGCCCCGCCGTTCACTAGCGGAGGACGGCTCGGGAGGCTCTGTTACTGGCTCGGCGAAAGCTCCGAGAAAAATGCTACGAGTGTCTCAACTCCGCCCAGCATCTCGATACTGGGATCGATGACACGTCACACATCGTCTCGGGGCACTCAGGTGCGCAAATATCAGGTATTGAAATAGAATTTCCCCGGGAGATTGGATTTCGTCCCCATCAGATTTCTACAGTTAGGTAGCAGGAACTACCGTGCCTTTTTTCTGCCCCCGCGGACGCGCTCTGGCGGATACGTCCACGGATGATGTTGTTCTATCGGGATCTCATGAGGACGCGCGATGCGCTGAAATTCGCCGTAAGCTCGGGCGCTCTTGGAACGTGTACATGTAGGCATCAAGGTTCGGGCTGGGCACAATGCTCGCCATCTCCCCATGCCAGACAGGTGGAAGCAAAACAGTATAAAGATTGCTCCGGGTACATCAGAACTCAGTCATACTCACAATCAAGCTACGTTCACATTGACTTCCTGTACTGGAGCGCCGCAGAGTCCATATAAGTACTGTTCCAGCAGCCTGCCTGTTTTCTACATTGGATCATGTGTACAGTGGACAGCATCACACCCGGCCATTGCTGTGCTTTCTACGACCAGCCGACGCCCACCAAACAATTCCCGAGCTGGAAAGCAAATGATGCTATAGTACGGTACCACACCCTCTCAAGACACAAGCCGCATACGATGAACAACTAAGAACGACATAAAAGCCACCGTCAATGTCATCTTCACCAGAAGAGATTGCGAGTGGATCCTTTCTTACTATGTTGACGTTGTGCCCATCGGCATTGTCGCTGGACTCAATGTAATGAACATACTAAGTCTGTGCTGTAATCCACCTAAATGCCTCTGCCATTCGATGCTTAGGAGCATGGCGCCGACCGCCTCGGAGATTTTGCGATCGCAGAGCAACCAGAAATCCCTTGGAGGCCACCTTGCCCTCCAGCATCCACTCCTTCCCCTTCCGTGCTGTCCACGCTAAGGCCGACTACTCGATGTGTCGAAGGTTTGCTGCCCGCGGTGTGGAACCTGCATCTGGCCGGCTCGACGGCCTGCTCTTGCTTGGAGCCCAAACTGGTAATGTTCCACTCCAGGACATTATCTTCATCCCGGATATCTACATCGGTATGTCCTCACCAGCCATTCGTCTTCTGAACACGATGGAATGTGAACAGCCCAGCGCGGCCCACAGCCACGTCGTACCCTGGTCTTGCAAGGTGTGCGCTGCAAAGTCATGCATAGGCAATGCAGCAGCGGCGCATTTTCTAACGCAGTATTGTCTCGGCGCCTCTTTTGCAGAAGCCCCGTTGGCACCCTGTGGTCTTCCGCCTCTCTTTCATCTTTAACCTCACAGGCTCAAAACAAGCCAGTAACTGAGATAAGCGGCCAACCATCCTCCGCCGACCCCTCTCCAGATGGTTCTAGACCCAGTAGGCGTATCCGGTTCTAGAGCATCACAACTCCTGCCCGGGCCGTTCTCGGATCGGTACTGTCTGACCAGGCCACGTATCCCAGGGCAGGGCTTCATCTGACTGCAGGCCCGGTTTTTCGACAACATTGACGACCTTCCTTCTCCGGTATGGACATCCATTGACGATCGTCAGCGCGGTTCCCGGCCCGAAACCTTTTGGGCCTCCGTTGATTCGCGCCGACCTATTTCATCATGCCCGATGACGAGAGTCTTCAGCAGATCGGCCCTGCCAGGTTTCTTCTCTCCTGCGCGGCAGGCGGAACACACCCGTGCGGAGCTAACAGCATCGATCAGGATTAGAGCGCCAAGCGTGGGATCTCGCCCGCCTTGCTCTGCCCTTCTTCCTGCACGACTGACCCCACCGCCGTTGCCAAACATTGGCCATTCAGATCGCCCAACCTCGAGCCTCGTCTCCGAGCCTTCCGGACGACCACAAATAAGTGGTGGAAAACAAAGGGAAACAGGATTATGCAAGATTCTGGAAACCGCCAGCACGAGCAGCCAATGCGCGCCGCGCGATGCTGCCTGGCCCAGACAATACAGGAAGATCTCCTTGCGCCGGTACGCGCAGAGACGAGCCTGTGAGAGAACCAGAATTGCTGTAGGACGGAAAGCGCTCCCAAGAAGCCGAGACAAGGAACAGACAACAAAGCACAAAAGACCAGGGACGGGACTCGCCCGGTCCCTCATCACATGGCAGGAACCACCTTGGCCCCAAGTCCAGCGTCCCAAGACCTCGCGTCGAAACTCCGAGAGGTCCAAGAGGGCCGTGACCGTACAGCAATACCAAAACATCCCGACGACGATATTGCGGTAGGTGAACCTAGGAGTGGTGAGATAGGTCGCCTTCCCTCGGCGACAGTGCATCGCTAACGCGAGCCCGTGGTCAAGTGTTGCGATCCTGCGCGATGCCAATGTCCCTACTCGACATCCTGCTCGACTAAGGTCGGTCACGTTGCACAACATCATATCTGGGATGCTGTCAACCGATAAATCGTACCACTCGACAAGCCTGTACCTCCCTCATGCGACACAGACCCGACTACCTGCCCCGATCCGAGACATTAGGCAATTGCTGTTCCTCAATAGTATGCGAACTGAAAGAGAAGGAGATCCCCGAGAACAGAAAAAGCAAGGAATACATATACTGGAGGATCACACCAGGGACGTGGCAGAGAAAGAAGATTGATTGCAATCCAAGACCATGCTCTGCTATGCCTGGTTTGGCAAAGCATCATGTGTAGTAGAAGTGGTAGGGGTAACGTTTGGTCCGCTACCTCCCCTCTGATAACAACAAAGGAGACCACGAAGACGGTGAGGAAACAAGCGTTGATCTCACCCGTCTTGACAAGAGGTCCCTCAAGGCTTTGCATGTCCGCACCTGTTTGAAAGCGCGCGTGCCATCGGGATACCAAGGACTGGCTTTCGGTGGCCACGTTGGGCTCATCCACGTAAAGACGGACCCCCCCCCCCCGATTGCATTAGAGTCACCCCTTGCGGCGGGATTCAGGCAGGCGATGATGCCTGCATGCTTGACAACGGGACGAGGCAAGTCGCGTAGGAGGGCCGGAACACCCCCCAACCGGCCCCAAAGCCCAGCGAGCGTTTCGAAACCTGCGGACTGGAGTAAGCAGGCAGCCCCAGCAGACCACAGCTGGCCGGTGCTTGAGACGACGTACCTGGAACGAGGGCACTATGCTCGGGCTGGGACCTGCTGTCACCAGGATCGGCGGTTTGGTTGGGTAGATTCCCTGACTGTGGCTAACCGAGGGCGGTCCAGATCGTGGGCGCTACCAGCTCTCGTCACCGCCAGCAACCCAGGTCATCTTGGACTCCCTCCTGTCGGCGGTGGCCCTGGCGTCGAGGCGCTCGAGGCGGGCCTTGACGACGGCGCAGGCCTCGCAGTGGTGCGTCTTATTGGCCTTGCCCTTGCGCGTGCTGGCGGCGTCCATCCTGCCGCAGTACTTGTGCGGGCGGGTGGCTGTCCAGTTGGACGGGGGCTGGTCGGACGAGTGGGTGGGCTTGTACTTTGTCTTTTTGGCCATGGTTGTTGTTGTTGTGTAGAAGGTGATGGCGATGGTCTATGTCTGTGGTTTATGTGTCTCTCCGTGCTGAGCAGGCGTCTTGGATGCGCGTCTATGTGTCTAGTGGTGTGGCGGAGGTGGTCTGCTAGATAACGCAAGGCGGGCAGCCGTTATACAATAATAGTTGTTGATGAACAAGTTGTGTCGAGGAATTGGCGGGTTGCATGCTATGGTGATGATATCATGGGTTTTGGTGGCCGTCTTTGAAATCAACAAAGTTGGGAAGTTGGAGAAGAAACAATAGTAAATCAGCCAGCCAGCCCGCCAGCTAGTCCTAGTGCGACTGAGCCAATAGGCAATATTCCACCCTTCGCCCCCTTATCCCACTTTGCCACCGTCGATCAGGGTCCTTCTTGATGGGGCGGAAAAGAAGCCCTAGAAGAATAAGTGGAAACGGTTCTTTTGCCCTGGAGCTTGCAATAGGCGTGATCCTTGATAACCTCCGTTGAGACGACGGTTGTACTTGTGAATGGGATGGAAGCCCCGCTACGTCATATCTTACATGGTCCAACGGGATGACGCAGGCCGATGCCAAGCTCGCACGGACCACGCTTTTCATCTTATCGTAGCTCCAGACGGGAGCTTTACCGTTTTGGTTTCGCGGCCAGGTACGGCGTGCCAGCAATTTCGAACGTTGTCGACGACATCGCCTCATCGTCGCCCTCGTCCTGGCACTCAGCCATTGCCTCGCCCACCCCCATCTGCGGTGACTGAAGGGAGCAGTGGCAGAAAGGGCCTGAATGCCCCCGTGGAAGCCATCCCAGTAATGGCTCGCACTCCAGTTCGTGAGCTGAGCAGCTACCTGCTCGCCGGCCAGCTCCACCACAATGGCTGTCTGCATCTCCGACCTCGTCCTCACTCACGTCTCCTCCGTCCAACTCTCCCTGCTGGACGAGCCACTCCCGTGGTAACCAGCCGGCCATTCTCCTGGTCTGCCGCTCGCTGCCTCACCCAGCAGCCCTCATCCGCAGCCATGGCCTCGCAGCTTCCCGACAGCTCTGCCCCCCTCCGCAAGAAATTAAAGAATGAGGGGAAGGCCCTCAAGGCCTCTGGAAAGAAGAAGGCTCCAAATTCCTCCCTCCAGACTGTACCTGGCTGGGAGCTCACCGTCGGCATCGAGATCCACGCCCAGCTCAACACCCACCACAAGCTCTTCTCGCCAGCCAGCCAGCCCCTGCCCTCCGACGACCCAAACACACACGTTGCCCTGTTCGACCTCTCTATGCCCGGCTCTCAGCCAATATTCCAGCACGAAGCCCTGGTTCCCGCACTGCGAGCCGCTCTCGCCCTGAACTGCGACATACAGCCAGTCAGCAGATGGGATCGCAAGCACTACTTCTGGTGGGACCAACCCAGTGGATATCAGATCACCCAATACTACGAGCCATTCGCCAAGGATGGACACATCACACTGTATGAGAGAGACGGCATCGCTCCCGAGGACGGTAAACAGGTGCGCGTAGGCATCAGGCAGGTGCAGATGGAGCAAGACACGGCCAAGACAATCGCTCGCCCTGACGGCGTCCAGTGGGTCGATTTCAACCGAGTCGGCGTGCCACTGATCGAGATCATCACGGATCCAGATATCCACCACCCAAAGACGGCCGCCGCTCTCGTCAGGAAGGTTCAGATGTACCTCAATGCTGTCGACTCCTGTGTCAGCGGCATGGAGGTCGGTGGCCTGAGAGCCGACGTCAATGTCAGTGTCAGGCGGAAGAACCACCCGCAAGTCGACTCCATGCCGCTCGGCCAGAGGACCGAGATCAAGAACTTGAGCAGCTTCAAGGCTGTTGAAGACGCCATCATCGCCGAGCGCGACCGCCAGATCGCCTTGCTCAAGGACGGCGGCGTCGTCGCCGGCGAGACCCGTGGCTGGTCCATTGGGGCCACCGAGACGACACGACTCCGCGGGAAAGAAGGCGAGGTCGACTACAGATACATGCCTGACCCAGACCTTCCACCCATCACCATCAGTCATCAAGTCGTCTCTCATCTGACTGAGAACCTAGGCATTCTGCCTGATGCCGAGGTTGACGAGCTCGTGAGAAAGTACGGCCTCCAAACGAAGGATGCACTGGCACTGATGCAACTGGACGACGGCCGCCGGCTTGAGTACTTCTACAACGTCATACAGCGCTTGCAGGACCGACTCGGTGACCAATGGGACCCGCGGGTCACCACCACAGCCGGCAACTGGGTCCTCCACGAGCTAGGCCGCCTCACATCAGAGCGCAACGCCTCGTCCGACGGCACGGCCCAGACCCTCGAGATATCGGCCGAGGGCGAATGCGCCCGCGTCCCGGCACAGCACCTCGCCGACATAGTGTACTACCTCCACACCGCGCGCATCAGCGCCCGCGTGGCCAAGGAGCTGCTCTTCGCCGTCTACCGCGGGGACCTCGGCGGCGCGTCGCCGGAGGGTTACGCGAGCGTCGAGGAGGCCATCGACAAGGAGGACCTGTGGTTCAAACCGCTGTCCAGGGACGAGTACTGGGCGCTGGCCATCGAGACGGTCAGGGGCAACTCGGAGCTAGTCCTGCACTTTGCTCGCCACTACTCCAAGGGCGCTGGGTACCCCACCGGCCGGCTGATGTTCCTCGTCGGCAGGATGATGAAGGCGGGCCCGGCCGAGCGCATGGATCCTCAGGTTGCCCGGGAGGTGTTGGCTGAGGTTCTGGAGAAGGCGTGTAAAGAATCATGAGCTGGTGGCCAGTGAGATCGAGGATGGTTTGGTGGCATGTTATATCTACCCTGTTGTGTCGGGTTTCGGTCGGGGGGAGAATCGTCACAGATCCCTTGCTTGACAATATACCTGCCAATACTTGAATGTGTTCTGACCATACTCCTGCTGTACTTGCTGAGATCCTCATGATGTGTTCATCCTTCCTTACGTGTTCTCTGTCCTGCCCATCTAAATCGGAGGGCACTTATCCCCCGAAGGCTTCAATCTTGATAGGTTCACGCATGGCAGGGACAGTAGCTGACACCCATGACCTGTCGTTACAGTTACCCCGAGGTACATAGAGGGTACAATGGTGACGACTGGATGACCACCCCAACAAGTATCCTGCGCGTTCTGTTCAGGTCTCCTTAAGGCTGCGACTCTGTTCAGTGGCCAGTGGCCAGCACGTTGGCGGTTCTTCCGTGCTGTTACGGTCTACACTAGTTGGACTACTGCCGATCCACGGTCACGAGTCACTCCTGTAAGTTATGAAATAGATAAGAGTGACATGGCGTCTAGTCTGGCCATAAGAACTGTCATGGAGCTCGCACTGCAAGCCCTCGGCTGTAGCGCCACCGGCAAGCAACGAGGGGGAAAGAACTGTATATATTCATCTCAGCTGGTCACTGATCTTTGATACTGGGGAAGTCAAGAAGATCAGCATGGGCACCGCCGGCCATTTAGGAATCCTGTGAGACTACACTCGGAAAAGAATAAACAGTTATATCATTAGCTCCCGGGTCGGTTTGTTTCCCTAAGATAATTATATTAGTATTTAAATTGCTAGTTTATTTCAATCTTTTACACTGATTTATTATTGTCATTACTGCAATTTAGTTCTTACTGTAAATCTATTTTGTTTCTTTTTGAATAATTTATTATTCATTTCAGTTAGAAGTTTGAATTCAATTTGAATACTAATAATTAGGAGTATGTAATTCTAGATCAACTTTGCTAGATTAAGAAACTAGGAACTAAACTTACAACCCTATATATTAGCAGCATTCTTGCGTTTCTCACGAAGTAGCCGAGTGATGCCGAAATATCCGTTCCTTCCAGCCTGTGACTGTGGTGTCTCGCCCTGGTTGCCCTCAACATCAACATCCACTTCGTCTTTGTTCAGCAGTAGTTTGACTACCCCTTCATGTCCTTCTTTCGCAGCCCATAAAAGAGGTGTCCAGCCAGAATGGTCTCGTGAGTTGACATCGACTTCGTCTTTGTTCAGCAGCAGTTGGACTATCTCTTCATGTCCTTCTTTCGCAGCCCATAAAAGAGGTGTCCCACCAGAATGATCTTGTGAGTTGACATCGATCCCCTCCACCCCAAGTAGAAACTTGACAGATTGAACTTCACCTCTTGTTGCAGCCCACGAGAGTGTTGTGTGGCCATTTCTGTCCCTTACGTTGAGTTTGATTTGATCTATCCCGAGAAGTAGCCTGAAAGCGTCATCATCTTGTTGTAGGGCAGCCCATGAGAGCAGGTCGTGGCCAATTTCGGCTGTGTCGACAAGGGTGCTCGCGAAACTTGCGAAAACCGCCGGTTTATCCTTCACGGCTCGAAGAAGCAGGACTGAAGCATTTTCCCTCGTACCTCCGCCGTGGAGTTTTGTTGTGGCTTTGGCAAGTTCATCTGTTATGGGGACCCGGTCTCCATATCTGCCAACGAGCAGGTCTATGATTGCACCTCCATCACCTAGATTGGTGATAGCAGCCATGACAACCTCCTCGGTCAAGATAATATCATCTCCATAGCCAAGAAGCAGTGAGTCCATGACTGCCTTTCCACCCGCTTCATTGGCTGCAGCAGCTTTAAGGATTTCCTCAGTGACTTTGATCGGGTTTCTGCTTCTCTCCAAAAGAAGATCAATAACTGCCTTTCCACTTTTTCCATTTGCGGCAGCAGCTTTCATGACCTCCTCAGTGACATCGATTTGGTAGCCACAGCTCAGGAGCAGTGCTTCTAGGATAGCTTTCCCACCGTCTTCATTGGCTGCAGCAACTTTGAGAATCTCTTCAGTGATCTTGATTTGAGTTGGACATCGCTTGAGAAGTAGATCAACGAGTGGCTTTCCACGCTTCAGGTTGGCGGCAGCAGCTTTGATGACCTCCTCGGTGATATAAATATGGTCTCTGTTCCGGCTGAGAAGTATTTCCATAATTGCCATTCCATCCCTTGCCTTGGAAATAGCAGTCTTGAGGGTCTCCTCATCGACAGTGATTTGATCTCCCTTCATGACGAAAAACAGGTCCAGAATATCTGCGCCGTTGATTTTGTCTTCAGTCACGATACTGAGAAGCTTTCGGGTTATCGTGACCTGATCTCTGCGAGAAGCGAGAAGATAGTCCAGAATATCAATGATATTCCCTCTCATTCTTTCATGCTCAGAGTCAACGATTCTACGTTCAGCCTCAAAAACCTCCTCTAGGGTGATGCTTTCTCGGTAAAGAACCGCATACCAGAGTTGATCCATGCCCCAGGGCCGGTCATCTGTGCCTTCAGATTGTTCTTCATGCACGGGGTATGCTGTGGTCAACTCATCATTCTGCGAGGCGGAAGCTTTCATGTCTTGCAGACTCGACCCTGGGATGCCGATCTGCTCATTTGATGGACTCATAGCGGTTGGGTTGAGGCTCGGGTCTTTTGCAATCTCGTGGGGCTGCTGCGAGGCCTGTATCCAATGACGCAAAAGTGTCTCTTGACTTAGGCGATGAGAAAGCTTTCCATTGATCAGATCTTGTAGCTGAACGACTTCTGATGCTCTTGCGCTCTCAGGTTTGGTCATTGAGAAATGATGAGAATCGAGTGGTATGGATTTCACTCCCGGGAGAACAGCCCATTCAGGTGAGATTCTCTTTGAAGAAAAGACGATGAAACCGTTTTGTTAGTACGTGTAAGGTCTAACACTGAGGGATAAAGCAGGGTAAATAATGACAGGATGTTCACATACAAGTTTGCTCTTGGGAGTCGATAGTAACGCAAAGAAGCATGCTATTCTCGGTCCCGGATCAAGTGCGCGGAACTCTTTCTGCATTTCTGCAACACTGTTAAGATGCCTCCGAACACTTGACCAATCTTGTTGCTGAGGTGTGTCTGCGCATGGTATTTTGAGATTTTTTGCTGAGAGAATTGCCCATTGTGCAAGTCCAGCGCGAAAGTGCGGTGTTCCGAATAGAACAAGCCCCTCGATTCGAATGAAGCCATGTCTGTGCTCCTGGAGGCTTAGTAGGTAAGCCTAGTATGAAGGAACTCTCAGCATCAGTAACTAGAATCACTACTTTCTTTAGCCGACGGACAAGAATAAGGAATGCGTTACCTGCTCGCACATCAGGCCTCCATAGCCGTGGGCGACGATGAAGGGCTCA
Source organism: Diaporthe humulicola (assembly GCA_038088545.1). Classification (NCBI taxonomy): domain Eukaryota; kingdom Fungi; phylum Ascomycota; class Sordariomycetes; order Diaporthales; family Diaporthaceae; genus Diaporthe; species Diaporthe humulicola. The sequence continues at coordinate 214,420 of JBBWSL010000060.1, read as the reverse complement.
AAGAAGCGCCCATGTTGCTTCTTCCAGTGCCGTAAAGCCCTCAGCAGTCTCAGGGCATTGATTCTCAGGGCATCGTATGAAATGATCCTATCTATTGAATCGGCGTAGCTGGAATCGTAGTCAAACGTGAATATACGGGATCCTTCTGACAATCTTTCATGCAAGAAACAACTCCCCATTGTTTTCCATGCCTCATCGGAGGACTGGGCTATATCACGGATGAAGATGATACTTGAGCATTTCTTGTCAGCGCTACGCTGCACTTGAATTGAAATAAACAAATGCTGAAAGGATTGCATGCTCTTGAGCGTGTCTTTTGTTGAGGTGGGGTGGGGATCTGGACTCACTCTCGAGTCTGGCCATCCCCGATAGTTGGCCCTCCCCACGTGGAAAGACGCGCGGCACCCCAAGGTCGTATCTTGCTCCGTGAGGATCTCCGAGGCATATTGTCATTAGTATCGCGAGCCTGCCGAAACACCTTGACTCTGTTGGAAATCTTCTTGAATATTCTGCAATCTGCTGATAGTGATGGTGGACGGTGATTTAGTGAGTCTGGTCTCGAAAAGTGGTGATCAATGACGCAAGAGAACGGCCGAACGTGTCGTGCCTGCAATGGGTTGAGAGCACCAGAGGCGTTGCTTGCCTGCAAGTCTTCTTTTCGGGCGAGGAGGGGTACGGCATGATGTCAGCGCAGTCGCTCGGAACGTCGAATCACTGCCCGTTTCAGCCGGAACTGATGAAGGCTGGTAACACGTAGCTTGAGAGGCTTGCAAAAAGTCTCACAACGGGAACCTGACCCAATAAGGCTTCACCGGGTGGCGGGGGCTGCATGCAGTGTTATGCGAGCCGACGAAGAATTTGGGAGATGCATAGGTATGCGGGGAACCTTCGAGTCAACTGATGCCTCCAGCCAGCCTCGGACGTCGCCAGACGCTGACCCTGCCGTTGAGTTTCTGAGCTGTTGCACCCGACAATGTCAGTAGCACTAACATGATCAAGGTCGAGAGTAAGGTTCTTGTCAATCGCCAACTATGAAGAGAATCATCGTCTGCTGCGATGGCACGTCGAACACTATATACCAGAGTGTGAAAAGCAGTCCCCGTACGAATGTTTTTCGTATATCGTGCTACATAAAGCCCACTGCCGACAATGGTATCAATCAAATTGTCCTATACCAACCAGGAGTTGGGACCGCGCCTGGAAGTGGGCGGAAATGGAATCAAGCATTGGGGAAAGGTTTGCTTCTCCTTTCTTCGAGTGTTGGTTGAGATTTCGACCGATTCTGGACCAGCCCCAATTAGCACCTCTCTGCTAACCCAGCTCTACAGGCATTGACCATAATATCATGGCAGCGTACCACTTTCTCTGTGCCAACTATGCAACCGACGATGAAATAATCCTCATCGGCTTCTCCCGTGGTGCTTTTACAGTCCGCTATCTGATCAAGTTGGTTCACGAGATAGGCCTCCTAACCGTGTTAGAGCTCGGGAACCTGCATGATATATTTGGTCGCTGGTGGAACAAGCAAGGCATCAGGGGATATGCGAATCTGAACCAAGATCAGAACCGTTTTGAACAGCATCGTTTTCCAATCCCCATTAAGGCGTGTGGTCTCTGGGATACTGTCAATTCCGTCTTTCGTACTGGCCTGCAGACAGACATCCCTGGCGTGGAACACGTCTTTCATGCTTTGTCCCTACATGAGCATCGATATTATTTTCAGGTAGTAATGGCGAGTGTTCCTCACAAGCAGCAGCATCTGGAACAGTGTTGGTTCAGTGGTTATCATGGGGATATTGGTGGTGGTAGGACAGATGACACCCTCGCGCACCTGTCGCTGGCGTGGATGATGGGGAGGCTCGACCGGTTCATAGATTTCAACAAGCAGGAATTTTGGCAAAAAGAGATGGCTAGCTCGAGATGGAGAGCAGTTTTGAACCCAGCTGGTGAGTTTTTCCCTCGATTACCTTCCTACTAAGATTATTGGCGCTGACTGGGCAGCCCATACAAAAGGCCGCCGGCCCATTTCGATTGCTCCAGATTCAATGACGTTCGATTGGCAGGCACAGGAAGCTTTAGCACTGCCTTTGCGAAAGGTCGGGAATGTCTATAGACGACCTGGGACCACTGCTCCGGACCTTCATGAATATATCCACCGGAGTGTTCACACACTTACCTCACATCCAACAATCATGAAGCCATGTTGGTCCTTCAAAGGAGCCACAACGACATTCCATGAGGGTATCAGGTATTGGGTACTTGAAAACGGAAACCGGCGTATTCAAGAGTCCGCGCGTTGTGAAGCCGAGTCTTACATGGTACAACTTTGGGTGATTACAGTACACACAGCTGCGCAGGACGATGCGGAGCCCGGACAGAAAGAAGACGGAAGGAGTCTTCTCCTCAGGTTTCTGGATGGCCCAGGGATGGAGCAAAATAATGAATCACAAGTCGTAGCTGGCACGGCTTAGGCCCAGTACGATCTTGAAAGTGTCGCAGGACAGGGCGAGAGGGTGAGGCGTCGATCAATATGGGAAGCCGCTTCGCAGTGTTGTTGATGCCCCAGACAGGGAGTAGAGTCGTGGAGTGTAGGAAATGTCGGATCATTTCAATTTATTTCAAAGTCATCAGTCCTCAATTCAACCCCTTCGAGCTGGAGGTAACTAGCCAATCGTCAAAATAAGCTAAACTCTTTTGTGCAGAGCTCAATTGTAGTCTCTCAAAAAGGCTAATGGCATGTTCGAGAAAGGATGTGACATGTGCTGAGTAGCCCTCGAAGAGAAAACGGACCCTCTAACTGCCTTTCTTACACCAGATCCAGATAACTCTATCCTCACTGTTTAGGAGGAATAGTTACTCCAGATGTCCTGATCAGCTCTCTCATTGGCTCTGGCAGCGCTGTTTATTGGCTAAACATGCTACTACTCCAATGCTATGGGATGCCAAAGCCATCACCAATGGGCACATGATAAGGCGATGACTTGCTGCGACATGTTCTCAAGTTCTTTTCATTCGCGCATCAGCCGGCTATCGACCTAGGTAGCCTTGCCAAAGGGCCGTGACCTCTCTTATTCAAAATCACAAGATTCTTGAAGCCTCCAGACACATGGATGACGAGTCTCGTCCTTCTCGATTAATCAGCTCTTTACCCGCATAAGACGGTCATGATGACCATTCCCTTGCTACAGGAATATTCCATATGTTCCTGTCTTCACTGGCGTATGCTTCAGAACTGCGTCTGGCCTGTGTCACATCTGATGCACCATTGACCTTGACCTGGAGACCCTTCGGCAACACAACGTCGAGTCCGTTATCGAGCCAAAGAGGCTGCCAGGTCAATCCCGTGCCCCCGGTTTGTCTTTGGCCAGTCCCCTTGATCGTACACTTAACGTCAACACCGGCATCGCCAGTGGTTTTCCTGTCAGGATCAAAGTGCACGGTGTACTCCAAGGTGACTGTGCAGCGTTGGGCATCTGCAATGTGTGCGGCGCTGGAACCATCGTCTTCGTGCCAGATGGTCTCAAAGACAACCTTGCGTGCCGTGCTATCCGTTGGATAGCTCTGGCCAGTCGGGGGCGGATATATCTCCACTCCGCGCCAGTCGTCTTTCTCCTCGTGTGGAAATTCAGCATTGGGGCTTGGAGACGAGGTCGTGTGGCGGTTCTTTCCCACCGGTACGGCACTGCCAACCCGCGCCAATACGGGAATGTGGTTTGAAGGCAGACTCTCGCCCTGCTCTCCGTTGAGGTTCAAGGTAGCATCGATACGTTGCCACCCACCAGAAGGCAGGAAAGACAGCCCGTTCTGGGCCTTGGTGTCGAAGAAGCCGAATTTGGTCGTCGGTGATGTGTCCTGGCTTGAGTATCGGCTGGCCTCGCCATTCTCGTTCCTGGCAGAGTCCTCGGAAGATGGCAGATACACATCTACATGCTCCTGGCCAGGCTCAAAGACCCCAGCCACCAGGAGGGCATCCCCCAGCCAGTACTGGGTGTCGCCAGCCATGACAGCCTTCGTCCAGACGTTCTCGTCAGCCTCGTAGCCCCAGCCCGTCCAGCGCTGCGGCGGCAAGGCCGTGAGGTGGCTCTTGAGACTCAGCGAGTACATGTACGGCAACAGCTCATACCTGCGCTTGATGGCCGCGCGCACCAGGCCCGTGGACTCGGGGTACTGCCACGGCTCGATGACCTCGCCGACGAGGTTGTCCTCGGGCGACGTCTTGTAGCAGTTGATGGCGAACCTGGGCGAGTGCACGCCCATCTGCACCCAGCGCACGAGGTGCTCGGGCGTGGGCTGCGGGCCCTCGAAGCCGCCGATGTCGTGGCCGTAGCACTGGATGAGCGAGAAGCCCGCGTTGAGGGCCAGCGCGTTGCTGCCCCTCATGCCCTCCCAGCTCGTCACGTTGTCGCCGCTCCAGCTGGCGCAGGCGTACTTCATCGTCCCGGCCGTCGCGCTCCGCGTCAGCACCATCGGGCGCTCGTCCGGCTCGGCGTCCACGCACGCCTGCCACGAGCTCTTGCCCATGAGTTCCGTGTTCGCAGCCCGCCCCCAGAGGCCGATCTGGTTGCTGCCGTTCGCAGAGGCGTTTATGTGGATGGCCTCGACGTCCTTCGGTAGGTTCAGTGCGCACTCCCACTTGTCGTTTGGGGTGTTGTACTCGTTGTTATCGTTCCACATGGCGTCGATTCCGACCCCCTTCAGTGATCGACATCCGTCGTACCACCATTTGTAGCCAGCCTCACTGGTAAAGTCGATATGGCTTCCCTCGCCGCTCTCCCCACCCCCGGCGCTCCACAGCCGCGCGACCGCCGTCTTTCCCGTCAGTGGGTCCCTGAAGAATGCGCCCGCCTCCGAGAGCTTGTTGTAGTCGGGATGGTTCGCCAGGACGTACGGCTTAATATTTGCCAGGATCCTGACGCCCCTCTTGTGAACTTCCCTGGTGAATCCTCTCGGGTCCGGGAAACGGTGGAGGTTCCACGTGAAGACATTCCTCGTCTTGGGCGGCGTCTCCGACACAGTGTACCCAGAGCTCATCTGGTGCGCCGAGACGGGTATGTCCAGGTCCCTGCACTTATCCAGGAAGCCCACGATAGCATCAGCAGCCCGCACCGGCTCGTCCAACATGCTATACCTCATCCCGCCGGACACATAGCCAAGGTAATACCGCGGCACGAGCAGCGGGAAACCGACAAGCCCGGCATACGTCCGCACGACCTCGGCCACGCTCCCGCCGACGATGAAATACTCCTCGAGCCCGCCGCGCGCCTGCCGGTACACCTTGAACCGCCCCCACAGCCCGTCGATCTCGCTGCCGACGGCCCAGGCGGCGCGGGCGTGCGACGTCGACACGAGGCCCACGGCGCCGGCGCCCGGGACGACGTTGATGAGCAGCGGCACGTGCTTGTACAGCGGGTCGGTGCGGTGCGAGTCGTAGCCGAAGGTGTCGGACGCCGTGATCAGGAACCCGCGCCCGGACAGGTCCATCGGCGCCGCCTTCTCGCCCAGGCCGACGTGCAGAGTGCCTTGCCTGTAGGCGGAGTAGTGGGCCGCGCCCGCGCCGTCGAGCGCGTACGACCGGTGCGCGAGGTCCGTGTGGAGGGGCTTGCCGTGCAGGTGAATGGACACCACGGGCGTGTCGGTGTAATCGACCGTGGCGGCGGTGCCGGCCTGGGCATCTTCCAGGGTGACCTGTTTTGGTGACGTGCTGGGCTGGGTTATGGTGGTGGTTGCAGAGCCGGCATTGTCGATGGCTGGGAGGCGCACGCTTGGGAACGGCGGCAGCGGGTGGTCCTCTGAAGTGAATGTCGTGCGGAAGACGTTGGGCCGGATGGTCTCAAAGGTGAAGTCGCACGGCTTGGTCTGTTTCCCATCTGAGCGCAGGTGTATCGCTTTTGGGTTGCTGGCCTCGCCTGGTTGAGTTACAAATGTGTACCCTTGGGGCACTCGCTCTTCTTGGTTCAACATGATGAATGAAAGTGTATCCAAAGTCACCTTCGATTATCGTATCGAGGTAACTAAGTCTTTACCAAAATAGATGTTTCGCTGACTCTGCAGTGTGGCTCCTGAGACAAATTGTCGTTCGTAGAACAGATCGCTCCAGCTACGCCGACGCTGACAAGATCTGCTCTTTATTGCTTTCTGGAATTTCATCTTGTTGGAGATCGTGAGGGGTTCCTCCAGAGGGACTCATTCCAACCTGCGGGACCGGCGCGCGGCGTGCGGAGATGCCGGCATCGTGACTGGGCTCGCCCTTGTCGGGAGCCCACTGCCAAGTCAACGGTTCTTTCAGTGCCGGCCGAGACGTTGCGTGACGCGATGGATGGAGGCTATCGTGTTTGCAACTGGATAGACAAAGTTTCAGTGATATTGTTTAAGAGGGGGCCGAAGGCTGTCTCGGGCGTCTGTTGCATGTGATCACTCCGGCCTGCAAGCAGGTCGTTGTGCGTAGTATCCTTTCCCAGGCATCCTTGCAGGAATTGAAATTCTTATTTCGACGTCCGACTTTCTTCCTGGCTCGGTACATTTGTGGCCGAGTGATGGCTGGGCGAAGCGCTAGACTCGAAATCCCACGGGTGTCGTCACCTTCGCCTCCAATATTCTTACTCGTTCGAATACACTTTTTTAATATTGCATACCTTCTAGGGCTGAAAGATATATCCATCGGCTTGGCAATACAGTCGAACCAAAGGCCGTGCATGGCATATGTCGAACCATACGGAAGACAACCTGTACGTGGAATGAGACCAAGATGAATTCAGTAGAGATTAAGCTACTCTGTCAGACATAAACTAATATTGGTGATGTAAACGAATTTTAAAGGGTGCAGTCTGGTTGTCTGTCGTGATACTGATGGTGAGCAAGTGATGATGCATGGATGAACGACAGCATTTGAAGGCAAGGCCATATGTACATGGGCGAGGAGGCTAGCCACGTGCAAGTCAGAATTATACCTCTGAGAAAGAGCCAGTACACATGTTCTGGGGTTTCCGCTAGAGTTATCGACCTCATTCATAAGCATCAAGCTGAGCCTTGAATTCAGTCTTAGTCTGTGATAGGTATATATTATATACTGGTAGAAAATGGTTGTGCGCCCTCTATTTTATGTTGTGTGAATCTCCGTTTTCCATTTAAATACCTAGGTACGTCACTGCACAGCAGTCTCCTATAGTCCTCCTAACCAAAAGTTGCAAGCTCGTCTACCAGAAGTCAAACCTCTTGGACTCATGGTAACTGACAGTAGGATGTGGCTTGTATTTCCTGCTCATTAAATACCTAAGTACCTAGGCAGGTATCCTCTCTCAGTTGCCTCGCAGATACGACTTGTCGGGAGCTAAGCTGCTGTGCCCACACTGTTTGTAGGGACGAGATTGGGATCTTTGGAGTAGTTCTTTGAAGACTCAAAAAGAGATTTCATGGAAATTCTAACAAGTTTGTTCGCACATAAGTGCCGCAGAAATTGCAGAAATTGGAACAGGCGTGACAAGCCAGATGTGACACTAATGGTCTAGATAATTAAGCCCAGCCATTTGGAGCCAAAGCCATATGCCTCCCTTTCCCATTAAAGTTCGGGCTTTGGGACAATAGAATCCTATCTCTTGTAGCTCCATCAACCTTTGCCTTCCAAGATGGCGTCATCTTGGACCCATACTTTGACCACAGCCGCGGGAGGAACTGCACATCTTGTGCGCAGTAATTGACGATCGCCTCCGACAGGGGGCGCTCGTTGAACACCTGATAGCTTCCCCCGTGTTCAGGTGCAAAGAGCCTGACGCCCTTCTCCTTGGTCGCTTTCCAGCGCGATCTCTCATCCCAGGTCATGCCGGCGTCCCTCTCAATACACTTTCCAAGGCCGTTGACGCATCGTCTAGAAAATCCCCTGGTTGCAAGCTCTAACAACTGGAGATCCTGTATGCCATTGAGGTTGATACCAAAGTGACTGTACAGTGCGTCCGAGTCGGTCCGAACATCGAAAATCACCTTCTGAATTATTTCAGATTCCAGTACATCCTTGAGATTGTTCCCGTCTGCTCCGCAGGTTGTGAAAGCCGAGTTCCCAAGCGCGAACACATCGACAAGGTATGTAAAGCGCTTCGGGAGAAAGAAGATCTGAAGCAATGATATGGTACCGTGCCGAGAGAGATTTTCTCCTTCGAGGTCGATATATAGCGATGGTGTAGTAGTTGGTGTGGTAAAGATCTGCTGGAGAGCGTCGATCATATTCGATAAAGAGAAAACATTGTCAACCAACTCGACGGCATTGTTTTGTTGTGCCATGGTGATGGGTGAGGGCTTGGGCTTAGGAACCGAGAGGTTAGCGACTCTGCTTCGATGAAAGATAGTCGCTATGGTTCTGCTGCATAGACTTTAATTTATACGCAACTCCTGAAGAAGGAAAGGCATCACATGTGAAAGTTTAGCCAGGTTAGCAGCAAGGCGGGAACTCAAGCGAGACTGATGTTTTATGTCTTTCTGAGATCGGCGTTCACCCATCCAACCAAGCCACCTTCTGTCTCGCACTTTACATGTTTTTCCAGGCAATCGGAATGTGATAGCCTTAACTGCTGCGTGCTTGAGTCAACTGAAATGCAGTGACTGCGACATTGAACGTTTACCGGTCAGTTATCTAGGCAGTGCATGCTATTTTACGTTGCGGTACCCAATCGCGCATGCCGAACACAACCAATGGCTGTGCCGAACGCAATCTTAGAGTTGTGTAACCGCTGTTTCTGCCAGGGGAAGGAATGTTGTGATCTCGTAAGGGAGACGACCCTCATGATGGCAGAGATCAAGGTGTCAATGCCATGTACAATTACCAACGCTATGTCTTTATGCGCAAGAAGCATATACCTATGTGTCTATGTACAGCGGCCTGGTTATTGCCCAAATAAAGCACTCTGCCGATATGCGATTATGCTCTTGATCGTATCTCGATAAGATCAACAGTCTCATCGGAGGTCACGGTTTTGTCCTGCTTCGCCCCTTTCCTCGTCGGGCGAGTCGGTCCTCCACGGTGGATACCTAGGGTACACGGGGTTGAGCATGAGTGGCGAGGGCTCTGATACCACAATACTCCCCCGCCGTTCTCGCGGTGACTCTACTGTCTGCGGTGACACGGAGCGAGCCTCCTCCTGCTGATAGAGAGAATCAACCGACAGCCGCGCGGTCGACACCGTCCCCCACCTCCGCGGCATACCATCATCAGGGAGAGCAGCCGGGGTAGTGCTACGAACAGCGCGGACCTCTCCCTCCCCTTCTCCCCACTCCCTCTGGACCTCGTACTCGTCAGGGGAAGGGCGGCGGACCTCCGCCACGTCGGGCCGGGGCTCGTCCTCCGCCACGGGCTCCAGCTGCGAGCGCTGCGACATCTCCACCAGCGTTGTGCCGTCGTCGAGAACGCCCTCCAGCGTGCGACACGTGTCCAGCACGCTGTCCTGGAAGAGCTTTATGCGGCCCCGGAATCGGCTCAGGTTCCCCTTGCTGCCGTTGCCGCTCCCCTGCGGCGTCCTGCTGCTGCCGCTCGGGTATGGGTTGTAGTTGCTGGGCCGCCGTTGTAGTGCTGCCGCGCGCCGGGCGGCGCCGGAGCTCTGTTCGCGGTGGACAAAGAGGGAGCGGAAGGAGACGAGGCATGCGACGATGAAGGCTGTGGGGGTTGGATTAGTTAATATTGCCTCAAGTCCGTTCACCTTGACACAATGTATGTGCGCGACATGCGACTATGCTGTCATGGTCACAAGGACTTATAAGGGAAGACTCACCAGTACAGAATTCAATGTGGAACCAGAACCACACCCATGGTATGTTGAATGTCTTCCCTGCGGTGGTTGCGGTAAAAACCTCGCTCAACAAAGCGCCTCGAAGCACCGTCGCAACAATAGTGAACCCAACAAGAGAGAAGATGGCACCGAGAGCAAGCTTCTTGCGCAAGCTGATACGCACTCCCCAAAGAATCCAAACCGGGAACCCAATGACTAGTCCACGGGAAAGCATGACGGTCAGTACTTGTCTTATCCATGTACGTTCGAGGATGAACAAGTGAAACTGGAAGAGAGCACTCACTCAGTGCATCTGTGAAGATGTCCAGAGCTACTGATACTCTGAAATATGTGAAGAACTTGGTCTCGTATCCATGAGTTTGGCATGTTGTCAGGGTGTAACGGATATCACCAAACAGACACTGGAAAGTGGGCACTCCCATGGTGACACTTGCAATACCGCACGCCAGCACGACAACGAAGACGACCCACCACACAACCCAGAAAACCCGACCGACACGATTCCCCAGGCGGTAGAAGAACAAGAGGAAGTTGACCTTGATGAAGTAGAAGCCGACGATGAACAGGATGATGGAGGACCCGCAGGCCTTGAGCATCCGCTCGGTGTCCTTGAGGAAGTCGAAGATGCCCGTGAGGGGGACCGTGCTGCTGTCATTGACCCAGGTCATCAGGCGGTAGATCTCGTACGAGAAGCGCTGCGCGAGGCTCTCGATGCTAGTGATGATGCACAGGGTGGCCATCATGAGCCAGTCCTCGGCGAGGAGATGTCGAAAACAGGTCCATCGTATGTAGATGCGCGCCGCGAGGGCGATTACGCACAAAGAGTAGAGCAGCCAGGTGATGCCCTACCATCCTCCGAGATCATGTCAGTCCTTCCTCTTTCTGCTTGTGATAAGCTCTGTTAAGGACTGGAGGGGGTGTTGAGGGGTGTGTTTTACCAGGAAGGTACTCTGCGAAAGCTGGGTCGCGGAGTCCTGCGATGCCATTGTTCGTGCCCCGTCGACATCCCATCACAGGGCAGGACTGGGTGCAGATCTCATGAAGAAAGTCTGTGACGCGGCGCGGTGTAATGTCGCAAGTGAGTGATCGAAGGATCAGTTCTTGGGGGCCGCTCTACCGTCAGATCGGGGCGGAACACGTGGGAAACTAAGACGTGGGCGCGGCCCAAGAGGACGGTGCCTCACTCACGATCAGCCGGGCAGGGCGGGCAACCCCTTGTGCCGTCTGGGCTCTCGCATTCGTGGGCGGCTGTATTGCTAGGGCGACTCGAGCATGGCGAGGTTGTATCCTGAGACGGGTGCGACCCGCCCATCTGGGAGCGTCTCCCGCCGCAGGCTGTTTACCCTGTGCGGAAGTGGCTGAGAATAGCCTAGGGCGGTAAGCACTATTGTGTCCCCTTGTCTTACTGTGTGATTCCTATGCTTGGTCACTTGACTCTCAGTATTGTCTTGATTATGCAGTGCGACCCACCATACCTTGCCTGCGTAAGCTAATGAGGCCCATTGGACCAGTGAGGTGCTGCTTTGGGAGACACCCCTGGCTCACGGAGGATCGCGTCTGCCCCGAAGGATTCCGGGATACCACCTACTTGGGCACTAGGCTGTGTGTATATAATTGCAACTCAAATTTTCAAATCATATTCAAAACTTGTGGGTCTTTATTATAAGGAGTTTCGTGCTCAATCTGATTCTGATATCCTCTGTACGAGGCTCTACGGACCCACACGGCAAATGCGACAGCTTCCTCCGAATTACATCGCCCCACAACGCTGTGAGAGTACGTGCGATCCCGGTTATCTTCATTATCATATCGTAATTGGCTGCATGATAAGATCGATAAATGGATGACTACGACATGCCGGTAGATGTTATTGCAGTCCCCATGCGGGGACTTACACATCTTGAAACAGTAAAGTTGTGATCTGTGGAGCTCCAGCTGCTATGGTTTTTAGCACCCAGCCACGCAAGAAAATGAGTCGTGCGTTTTCGAATCCATGACAAAAATAAGCTTGTGTGGAGTCTGACATGCAGGCAGATATTTTGAGTCTCGCTGATCATTGTGTAGCTAAACTAGATAAGGAATTGCTGTGATACTTCCGAGGCAGTCCAAGGCTCAAAACTTAGAATCCAGGTCCGGCTCGCTACGAACAAGGTTCAATGTGGACAAGTACAGCTCAGCTTCACCCAAGCCCGCAATATCCTTCCAGGGCTTCCACTCCCAGCCTTCGATCTTATGGGGCTCCTTCGTCTGCGTGAATTGAACAGTCAGCAGTGCAGGCACAATTTGGAAATGCTCTTCTGGCGGCTTGTGCATAATACCTCAGGCTGCTGAGATGAGTCCTCTCGCTCTGAGAGCACGTAGAGAGTCACTTCGTGCTTTTCCTCTGCCTTCTGGATATCGTTGGTGTATGCGATGATCTTCTTAGGAACGACCTTGAGGCCAGTCTCTTCAAGAACCTCTCTCTTGATGCTGGCAAAGATATCCTCTCCAAAGTCCAAATTGCCACCCGGCAGCTCATAGAGTCCTGTTGGTGATGTGTACGTCAGTACTGTCCTTCTCATGTGCTCGACCACAGAACCGTTCTTGTACAAAGGCAAGAGAAATGATATTCATTGTGGCCATACCTGCGCCAGTCTTGCCCTTTCTTTTCCCAATGATGATCTTTCCTTGTCCATCGGGGATGACGGCTGCTATCTCGACGTGTGGACGTTGGCCTCCCATTGTGCTAAGTGATTGATTCTCGTTGTGGAAAATGGGATAGATTGAGATTGTTCTGTGGTTTAAGAGTGTAGTTGGAGTATTTTCCTCAGCTCGTGTACCGCATCGGTCAACTTTCTTCGAGGGGTCAGCCCATTTAAGTATTCGGCTCGAAGCTTGGAAGCTATGACAACCGAACGCGAATGCTTGAGGCCCCTTTAACGTTGAAACAAGACGCGTATTTGCTGGGAAACTTCCCCGCGGTCCCCTTGCTTGGCAACATACACTTTCGCTTGGAAAGTGCGGTGAGCAGCTTGACCTCACGGCAATAAAGACGAGACAAAGTGTCTGTTGCCAAGAATCATTCGCAACGAGTGGCGTAGCAGCACTGGCCAACCTGCTAGGCCTGTATTAAAGCGGGCGCCATGCTTTGCGCGACTGCTCCCCTGGATGGCGCAGCAAGCCGCGTCGTTTGAGAGTTGCTGCCAAGACGGTGGTGCACGAGGTCAACTCGTTACTGCATGGACTAGATACTTGCTTGACACCTGGACCTCCAAGTGATCAGCGTCCTGTGATCGTCGGGTTACAGGTTTCCATATGTCTCAAACCTGCTCGACAGTTATAAGCTCGTCTGGGCCGTTATGACGTCGTCTCCAGGCTAACACAATCAGCTTCTAAACACATACTGGGTACGAGCTTTGGCCGACGGCATCAAGCACGAAATAAAAAACATACATACACTTGAATTATTATAGTGGCCCTGACGGACTTGCACCTGGTACATGTATCAGAGAACTTCATGCGTCAAAGGATATTGTCCATGCGTAAGGACTAATCTAAAGAATCTAACAAAGTTCATGGGAGAGCTGTGAAAGGGATTATTGTAATTGCAAAACCAAATTGAAGAGAAGCGTACAGTAGAAGCATGGTTGAACTGTCTGGAGAGTAATACCAGAACATGAGGTCGATCAGTGCCCGGCATTTCCCTCACTTGCAGGACTTGGCTTTGCAACCAAGATGCCCGGGCAGCAAAATCAAAATCAATATGGTAATTACGCCTGCCAGCTTCTTGATTTTGAATCGTGTTCAAGTACCTAACTATAATTTAGCATTGCGAAATATTTGAGATATTTTCACGAACCAGAACACTGCACTACACTTGCAAAAGTCATCGCCAATAGTTGCCGCGTAAAAACTGGTGCCGATGTCTTGCAACAAAACTTTAGAGCTAGAGTTTCCAAGCCACCACCAACACTTAACATTTACTCGATGCTTCCAAATAGAAACACTTGTGGGCTTCCGGAAGTGATACACCGGAAGTGGTGATCGGTCTTGCCTCCTTCACAATTTCTGATCACAGTAAATTACTCAGTCTGTAATGGGCCTCCTCCAAAAACTCAATCTGGTACCGCTTTTGTTGTGAAATAATCGTGCGCGCACTACAACAATGTGCGACACCAGATCAATCTCCATCATCTCATTGAATCCTCACTTTCCCCCAGAACACAATTCCGCCTCTCTCTTCTGGCTTTCACCCTATAGTGCTGGTTTCCCAATTACTTGCCAGAATTGTGGATTTATAACTCATCATGCTTGGGTATCTTGGCCTGGATGTCTTGTATCTCATATGGGTAGAACATGTTGTCGTCACCGCCCCACTGGGATGGCAGATCCGTTCGTTTCTCCCAGATCGCCGTGGATGCGTTCTCAGACTTGAGCCGCTCCGAGACGGCATCCACCTCATCCATGACCCGCATGAGGTTGCGTCCCATCAGGTCCTTGATCTCTTCATCCGACCAGTTCCTGATCAGCATTTCAGTGATCTACTCGTTACTTGTCAGTCACTGCTTTCCCCCGCCAGAGCTAGTATACGAGTCAATTGAGATTATTCCCACTTACCAAGTTGGGGTACTTGCTGGCATCCTCCAGCCCTTTCACAGAAGCAAACATGCCGTCGAAGTCGGAGCCAATTCCAACATGCTTTCTTCCTACGATCCCAGCAACATGCTCAATATGGTCCGCGAGCCTCGAGACATTGGCAGTCTCGACGGTGGGGCCCACAAACGCAGGGAAAAACACGCACTGCACAACCCCGGGGTTCTTGCCCTCACCTGAGCCAATCAGCCCCAGCAACTCATCAGGCACATTCCGCGGATGATCGTACAGTGCCCGCGAGACAGAGTGTGTCCAAACCACAGGCGCCTTGGACAGCTCGATAGCCTGCCTGGCAGTCTCATCGCTCGAATGCGACAGATCAACCAGCAGCCCAAGGCGGTTCAGCTCCGCGATCAGCTCCCGCCCCAGGTCCGAGAGCCCGTTGCCCTCGTGGCCGGACGGGCCCATGGGCTTGCCGAACCCGGAGGAGCTGGCGAAGGCGCTGTGGCACATGTGCGTGAGGCTGACGTAGCGGACGCCCAGCTGCGCGAACAGGCGGACCGTCGAGAGGGAGTTGCCGAGGAAGTGCGTCCCCTCCATGCCGAGCAGGCTGGCGACCTTGCCCGCCCCGAAGGCGGAGCGGATCTCCTGCGACGAGCGGGCGTGCTGGAAGTGGTCCGGGTGCGAGGCTATCATCTGGTTGATGAGGTCGAGGACCTCCAGGGCGTCGCGGAGGCCGTCGTTCGGGATGTTGTAGTCGGGGCCGACGTCGATGCCCAGGAAGTCTGGGCATGGTGCCCAGACGGTCCAGAAGGCTGCGCCGAGGTGGCCTTTTCTGAGGCGGGGGATGTCGATGTGGCCTGGAGTGTACGTTAAGAGGTCGGGAAGTATGGACATTGGATGACGGTCTGATAGTGAATTAGAATTCCCAGATTCATTATCCGGCGCTTCACGGATTATAGTGTCCAGTGGGATTACTAACCGAGGGACCGGATGATTTGTGGAAGATCAATATGCGTGTCGATGAGAGGACTCTCCTTCATCAGTGCCTCGGCACGCTCGTAAAGCGGTGATTCCGTCCAATATGAATCATAATCTCCATCCTGTCCGTCTGTGCTGATGACAGGCTTTTGCTCTTGTACACCGGGACTCGCAGCTGCGTAGCCAATGAATCTCGTGGTGATAACACTGACGGCAGTGGCCGCAACGACGACTGTTCGTTGGAGACCCATTACGAGACCGTCTAGGACTTCTTTTGAGTATCCGCAGGAACTTTTGCGTTGAAGCTGGTATCACATTTGGATGGTGTGAGAAGAAATTCGGAACATTTTGGAGCTGCCCGCATCTTATCGAGGTCCCGTCCCGGCGCACACTCCGAGATCGCCGCCACCATTATCTCCGCATCTTATCTTAAATCATCAGCACTGCCCTGGATGTCACAAGCATGTGATGTCCATAACCTTTTGAATGTGTGATAAACACTTGCAGGAGTATTATGCAAGTCTGACAACCAGTGTTTCTTGCTGTCATACTGACACAAATCGCTGCAGGCGTGACTTCCACATGTTAAACGGGTCACTAGATCGATTCAAATATACTTTAGTGTGTCCTACCGTGGGATGTTGAAATGAGGAGAATTCATTAACTAAATGCACTTGTTCAGTGAATCCCATACGGATGCCATAGTCGTGCGATATGAAATCCTATGAGCATCTATTTGGGTACGTAAAATCAGCCAAGCTATTAATTGGAAGGGCAGGGGAGTCATCTTGCCGGCGTCGCCAAAGGGGGCAGCCTTGCTCGATTCTAGAGATCGTCGTGATTGTCTAACTAGTTATGTATTTTACGTCGAATAACATGCGTCAATGGCATCCGGCCATGCAAACCCGCCAAAGGATCAGTACAGGTTGCCGCCATGATGCACGCGCATTAGACATCATAAGTCGACAAGCAACTGATAGCAATAGACAGATTTAGCGACAGCGTCTTTGAGGAGATCGCATGGAGAGGGACACTGCAAACCGTAATTTCGTTCTATAGAGTCGATATAAGCTAGTCTATCTATAACTCCACATCCAGCCCCAAAGACGGCTCATGTTTACCACAAAAGACCTCCTAGAACAGAATATTCGTCGCATTTCGAGCTCTAAGTATATTCACGCTCCGTGAGCATTCTTCTGAGTATTCGAACTTGTTTTCTTAGTCATCTTTTGCTCGACCAGCAGCAAACACTCTTGAATCCCCGCCTGGCGCAAGACAAGATCATCTCTGTCGCGGGTTTGCACTGTAAACCCCAAACTGTCCTGACAATATGAGTCTGTCCGCACCTGCGGCGACTCTGCTTCCTGTTGGCTGACCGAGGCGACCTGCGCCTTGCGATGGCTTGCATCAGAACTATATTGGCTGTTCAGTCAACCTCGCCGCTCGTAAAGATCGACTCCATGACAAGGGTCTCAGGGCAAATATACATTTTGAGTTTTTTGCAGGCCTGACGATGTGTAGAGGGGAATAAGGACGACACTTGCCTCCCGAGGGACCCAACTTGAGGTCGTGTTGACCAGTTTTTATCGCTAGACATGGCAGAAAGCCGAAGGATAGTGCACAGAGAGAACCAAGACGGGATAGGAGAGATCTGATTTGAGTGACTCTTTCCAATGGACGGACGATTGGGGACAAGAGATGGGACCACTAGAGCCTTGCGTCTAGAGCATGAGACGAGCTCGACAAGTAGGACCGCGATCCCAATGTGCAGTATTTATAACAATTCAACCTCATTCCATTTTCCAGCCTCCACCGCGCATACTCCAATCTGCACTCTGTTAACTTGATAAACAGCTTGAAACAGGCTGCATAGCATCGGACGCCCGACCAGCGTGCAAGCTTGTGAAAGGGACGTCAATCCCCCACGGCCCTTTACACCCGCTCACACACCTTTGCAGAGTGAGCCGGTCGTGGCCGTCACCGCTCAAGCATCATTGGGAAAGGTGCAGCTTGTAACCACGTACCTATAGACGGTGGTAATTATAGCCCCCAGTTACCTCATCGGGGGATGTACTAGCTGGGAGTTGCACGCGGAACCCACTGCCTTCCGTCCCCTCGGCCCGGGGCACAAAGTGCACATGGTGACATGTCTCGACACAGTCAGCCAGGTTGGGTTCATTGTACGTGGCAGCCGCGGACAAGCAGCCGCGAGACAAGACGTCAAGGGGGGTAGGATCAACCAGCCCGCAGGAGGGGTGTGCGACCAAGAAATCCGCACACGTCGCTGCAGCATCAGGGGAGGGGGCAGCGCTCGTCTTTGGAGAAACGGCCTCACCGCAAGGCACGGGTGGTGGGCCGGAAGGCAAAGGCAGACTTCCCCGCGGTGGGTAGGCGCGGCGATTTGCGCATAAAACACCCGGGTCCGTCTCTATCTGGCTGTCCCGAGGCCACCACACAAGTAGGAATGCGTTGGTCGCACAGCATGCGAGAGGGTGTGTGGGGAAGCAGGGTGAGTGAAGGCAAAGAAGGGGGAAAGGACGTAGAGGGGGAGGGGGACTGGACGCAGCTCGTCCGTCGAACGTTCTAGGGCCCGGCCCTCGAACGCCAGGCCGCAGGCGCTGCGGTTCATCCAGGCCCTGTCGCCGGCAATCTCGCGGCGCGCCCGCATACAACGGCAGATAATGCCCACCTGCTCGCGGCTCACCGAGGACGAGTTGGGGAAGCGCTCTGCTGCTGCTGCTGCCACCACCGCCGCTGCTGCGCCGCCGAGACGCAGACGCACGCAACAACCGGTGACGCAGATATTATCAGTTTCTCTTCGACAAGTCACCACCCAGAACATGACGGCCGGCCAGCCAGCTTGCCTGCCCGGTGCTCCTTGTCCAACGTGGCATCCAAGGGTGGTGGGTGTGATCTGATCCGGGGAAGCATGATCCTGCAGCACGCGCCTACCTGCCTGCCAACCAGCCTGCCAACCCTGCGTCGATGTGGTTCGTCCTGGGTGGCGTACCCAGTTTCAATGAGACACTCTCCCTTGTCCTGCCATGCGTATGCCAACCGGGCGTGCAGGCGGGCAGGCAGGCAGGCAGACTCGGGGAGCAAGATGACCGAGTCCAGGTCGACAATAGCAATGTTCGGGCCCGGCCGTGCATCCGCGGCTGGGGCGCGTCCAGACACATCCGCCATGGCAACGGAATCTTCCTGTCCAATGCCTCTCATCCCGGGGCACATTTGTGCCCCCTGACGACGATCACAGCCAAGATGGAAGCGGATTCGGGACAGGGGCAGCAGGCACCCAGCCCACGACACAGGACCAACATCTATCATCAGCACGCGAGAGCCACGTGCTCACCGCTGCTGGTCTGCGTCCGCGGGCAGGAGCGGTTCCACATATTCTGTCAGGGACTAGGTACTATGAGAAAAGAGTTAGCAAATGGCTGCGTTCTAATATGCGTTCTACAGGATGCCGCGGATCGGGTGTAGCCGTCCCGCAGGCGCGGTGCCATGTCGAGGGATGGTTGGATGTGGTGCAACACTGGCGCCGACAAGAATTGCGGCGCAGTGAAACAAATCTCTATCTATGTAGGAGGGAGTCATCTTGCACCGGGCTACGGGCTGTGTTGCACTCGCATTTCGAGCGCACTGTCACGCATGCAATGACACCAAGACACGGGAACAAGGGTACAACAATCAGCAGCACGAATCAGAAGGGAGGGGAAAACAGTGCTCCAATTTGCACTATCTGAATACGGCCGGTTCGACAGAAGAAGGAATAAGAGGAACAAGGCTCATCAAGCCTCCAGGCCACATGCACACTGCCCTGACCAGGACCGCTGCGCATAGCAGCTCGCTCGATGCCGTAAGCCCCATATGTCCCTGCCATTCCTTCTTCCCGAACACTTGTCCCCTCTCCATTGCTTTTTGTGTTATTTTATGTGGTGATTCTTGAGGTTGTTGAGTGCGGCATCCGTTCGCCCATCGATTCGATGCTTTGAGCCATAAGCGCCTAGGCCGGAGTGAGGATGGGCCATGAGGTGAGATGAGATTGGCAAGTCGTCCTTGCACATCGATAGTTTGGATTCGAGGTTGAGCAGCCGCAAAGGTTGTAGTGTAGTGCTCGAAGTTGGTGACCGATGCCACCATGAGCTCCAAGGTTGTCGTGTCGTGGAGATAAAATGTGTGCCCTCGAGGGGCATGTGCTCGTTCAGCCAGGGTAGAGGGCTCTTGTTGCGTCGGCAAAACGTAGTGATCCGCCGCAAATGTATCCTCGCTGCAAAGCTTCAGTCGCAGGGCCGGGCATTAGGCCATCTTGTCCTGGCACCCAGTCCGAACACCTGGGTGCCACCGCTGTCGCGCGCTATCATCACACCCCCCGCCTTTTCATGAGTTCGTGCCGTTATAGTCGTGAAGTCACGTCGTTACAGCGCCCCATGCTGCACTACCTCCTCCTCCCTCGCGCAAATTTTCGCATGGCAAACATGCTTCTGTGGGTACAGCATATGGTCTCGAGGCCACGCTTCGAGTGGCACACCGAGACGAAAGACGCTTACCCCATGTTGCATTTATCCCTGGCCATGCGAGCCCGTCCATGAATTGGACATCCATCCAACTCCTTAACCGGTCCCATCCGTCTCACCGCGGTGGTACTCCGGACACCGTTATATATGATGCCTCCTTTTCGCAAAACGCCAGGTTCGCCGTCGGAAAGAATCGTAAAGAAGCATAATGATCAGAGATCTAGGACCAACCCCTTCATTTTGTGGGACCCATTGCTATTACCACGAAGCATAGACACCACGGCCTGCCCCCGTGTCCTTTCTTGCAACACAAAATGCTGTCCAAATATCAAATATGGCCTGGATGATGGCCAAGATGAGGACGACCCCCAACGTTCCGATGAATGCTGGTATCATGAAAAGCGTCGTTAGTGCCGCCGCCGAGGTGTGAGGATGGGGCTTTTGAGAGGTGACAGCGGAGAGTGAGAAATTAGCAGGGCAGAAGGGTCCCTTCAAAGCGCGATCCGGTCTGGGATATCATCTGACTGTAAAAACCAAAGAGCATCACGTCGAAGAAGAAATAATTCAAAAATTCCAAAGAGGAATTGGGACAGAAATGGAACACAGCAACACCCCGCACCCAACAGACACACGAGGATGGAGAGAAATTATGCCTGTGGTGCAGGTGCTGGGGGACCTTGGCCACGGCCGCCGCGCTGGCCGCCGTAACCTTGGAACCCTCGTCCCTGGCCTTGATAGCCGCCGCGACCCCGACCGCCTGAGCCGCCACCCCTAGGACCTCCTTGACGGTTTCCTTGGTACTGGCGATGCCCTCCATTCTGGCGGTAGTCAGTCTGACCCAGTGCCTGCTGGGGCTGGACCTGAGGCTGAGGTTGGGGCTGGTAAGACGAGGCCTGTGCTTGCTGAGCCTGCTGCAGTTGCGGCTGGGCGGGCTTCATGGGACGGGGGATGGACTCGGGGTTGTCATAGACGTAGAGGCTCTTGTCAATGGTCGATGGGATGGGCTGGATGTCAATGCCCAAGTCCTGCTCGATGTTGTAGAGGTTGAAGCGGTCCTCCCAGTTGATGAGGTTGATCGCCAGGCCAAGATGACCGTATCGGCCTGATCGGCCAATGCGGTGCAGATAAGTTTCGGCGTTCTTGGGGAAATCAAAGTTGATGACGACGTTGACGGCCTGGATATCGATTCCACGGGTGAGCAGATCGGAGCACACGAGGTTGCGGCAGACACCGTTGCGGAAGTCGTGGAAGACTCGGTTTCGGGCGGCCTGGGGCATCTTGGCGTGGCTGTAAAAGCAGGAGTAACCAAGCTCGGTGATCTTCTTGGCGAGAAGCTCGACACGGTTGGTGGAGTTGCAGAAGATGATAGACTGGTTGATCTGCAGCTTGGAGAAGAGCGTGTTCAGGCAGTGCACCTTCTGCTTCTCCTCTATGAAAGCATAGTACTGCGTGATGCCGCGCAGCGTAAGCTCATCCATGAGGTTGATCTCGTAGGGGGTGTTCATATGCTTGTCGGAGAAGTCCTTGACCGAGATGGGGAAGGTGGCGGAGAAGAGCATGAGCTGACGGTCCTTTGGGTGACGTCCTAGGATCTCCTCAATAGACGAAAGGAACTCGACCGAGAGCAGCTTGTCTGCCTCGTCCATAACGAGCATGGTGCATTCGCTCAGGTCGGCAACGTTCTGTCTTGCAAGATCTGCTACTCGGCCGGGGGTGCCGACGAGGACGTGGACGGGCTCGCTAAGACGGAGGATGTCATCTCGCAGGCCGGTACCACCGGTTGTGACCATGACGTTGATGTTGAGGTGCTTGCCCAAGGTCTTGCACACGTGTGATGTCTGCAGGGCGAGCTCTCGGGTGGGGACGAGGATGAGGCATTGGATGCGGGAGACTTGAGGCTTGACCCTCTGGAGGCATGGGATGATAAAGGCGGCGGTCTTTCCTGTTCCGTTCTTTGCTCGGGCTAATATGTCGCGCCCTTGCAGGGCGACGGGGATGCTCTCTTCTTGGATTGGTGAGGGCTTGTCAAAACCTGCTTCGAATATGCCCATCATCAAGTCGCGCGAAAGCTTGAAGTCCTCGAACTCGAAACCCTTGGTGTTGGTCACATCCTGCCGGCAACCGGTTGTTAGCTGCAGGCTCAGTGCAAGGCAAACGTGCAGGCACAGGGCACGATGATGGCTGTGGAGGGAAATACCTCTGTCTGATGTCGGTTGTCCCTTGCTGGGAGGTTCAGCTTCTGCTTCCAGTCATCTGAAGGGGCTCCATCCTGAACGTTGCTCGCGCGCAGCTTTTCGGTCAATTGGTCGACGACATTTGATTGTTCGGACATCTTGGCTAGGGACCAAGACTGGAGATGATATGCGCAGGAGAGGAGGTAGGGGTGGTGTTGGCGTGATCACTGGTTGGAGTCGCAATGGACTGGCTCGTTGGTCGACGAGGGAAGGGAAGAATCAATGGGGGGTGGCTGGCGGGGAAGGTTGCGCCACGTCGCCTCACGAAGGTCGGGGTGGGAAGAAAATGTGGGACGGCAGAAGCTGGCGGTCGTGTGGATGATGCCCAGCAATTGTGCAAGTGTTCAAGGTTGGATAGGCCGTGTCTTTGGTCGAGGTCGCTGTCGTCGTCGAGGCGTGTGGGAGAAAGGCCGAGTCGCGAGTGAGAGAGAGCTCTGTTTGAGAGAGGGGGAATTGGTGTGGACAAATTGTGCGCGTGCAGGGAGCTGCAGGTTCAGTCGAGCTCAACAGGCTGTGGAGAGGTCTCTGATGGCGATGTTGATTGTTTTGTGGAGGCGGTCGTGTTGTTTTTCGTCCCTTTTCAGGCTTGGATGTGAGGAAGGATGTGCGGTGGTATGGTGTGGTTGGTGGTGATGGGAGGACGGAGTCCAAGTCGAGACGTTTGACGGTTGACGACCAGACCAATTTTGCCAGGCCTGGGCTCTAGCGGCTCAACGCCAGCTGCAGGCTACAGCAGAAGAAGCAGCAGGAAGAAGCAGCAGGCCCAGGTGCTGGGACAGGGGTACCTTGACCCATGACGGATGTTGATTGGCGGGAAGAGAGGAGTGGACACGGTACGTACCGATTTGCCAACCTGACCTGCGTATGGGTACCCTGACGGTGCTCTACCGTACCGTCTACAGTACAGTTTTGCCAGGGCAGGTGACCAGGAATTACGGCAACGTCAAGGTCCTCAACCCCTCACCTCCTACCATAAGTACGTACTGCTTGCAGCACCTGGATTGAATCCTCTGCATCTTTTCTGCAGGTCATTCATATGCGCAACAGTGTCGACTCATTCTTCCAACAACATTGGAGATGCACGTCTCCACCAGCAGAAATGTCAACGCCACACCACCTCAAACCCTTAAAAGCTTGAGCACAAGACCAGAGCGCAAGGGACGATCGGAAGACGCGGGGCAAGCCTGTGGCCCAGCCAATGATGAGCCCTGATGCCATCCACCTGGAACCCGGCGTGGGATCGGTCGGCTCTGGGCCGCTAATATACTGAGTGCAGTATCTCCGACGTCGTCTGATGCACCTGGACACTCACTGCATATTACTTGCGCAGAGCTGCGCATGTTTGCGCAAGTTATCCAGACCTGTCCCACCCAGAGTCTCGACCTCAAATATCCGGGGGCAGACAGCAGCCACGATGCTTCCTGAGCGGCTGCTTCCTCCCTCAAGCCCAACATGCTCTTGAAAAAACCCACGATCGCGCTGTGCTCCAGCGGCAGCCTCTCGTCGGCCCTGTCTCTCCCCGCAGCCGCGTCCATAACGTCATCGATTGGCCCTTCTTCAACATCGACGTCCACATCTACCTCAATACCAACGTCGCCGTACAGGCCCCTGCACAGGACAAAACTGTGCACACAGAGCCAATGGCGATCATCACGGCCATACGCCACCGTCCGAGACGAACCTCGCCGCACCGATGACGACCCGGCATCTCCGACATGGCCCAAGTCCAAGAACCCGACCCCCTACGAGATCTTCGACCAGGCCAAGTCCACCCCCTACAGCAAGAAGACCTTCTACCAGCTGGTCAAGCTCTACCACCCGGACCGCCACGCCCACACGTCCAACCTCGGCGGGTCCATGACCCAAAAGGCAAAGCTAGAGCGCTACCGCCTCGTCGTCGCCGCCAACGACATCCTCTCGGACCCGACCAAGCGGCGCGCCTACGACCTGTACGGGGCAGGCTGGGGCGGCACCTCGGAGATGTCCAACACGGCCTACCGCGAGGCCGACCGCGCCTGGCGCGCGCAGGCCGGCACTGCCGCCCACAACGCCACCTGGGAGGACTGGGAGCGCTGGCACTGGGAGAACAACAGCCGCCGCGACGGCGCCGCCGGCAGGTCCGAGCCGCGCTACATGAGCAACGGCATGTTCGTCATGGCCATCTGCGTCTTCGTGCTGGTCGGTGGCTGGGGCCAGGCCACGAGGGCGGGAAACCACGGCATGTACCTTGTTGATATGCAGGAGAAGAAGGATGTCCACATCAGCGAGGAGATGT
This sequence comes from Diaporthe humulicola, assembly GCA_038088545.1. Classification (NCBI taxonomy): domain Eukaryota; kingdom Fungi; phylum Ascomycota; class Sordariomycetes; order Diaporthales; family Diaporthaceae; genus Diaporthe; species Diaporthe humulicola. The sequence goes on along the minus strand of JBBWSL010000060.1, from coordinate 190,071 downwards.
GGCGGCGGAGGAAGGAGAAGGCGTTGCTCACCCGGGAGGACCGGGTAGAAAATTTCCTGCGGTCGAGGGAGGGTTGGGATATTGCGGTTAATGATTCGCAAACACCGAAAGACTGACCATGCATAAGCCAAATGAAAGCAAATTTTTCCTTCCCAAGTGATGTCTACATCAAATAACTTTTTGACTTGAGGTGATCCGAGCTTACGAAGTCTGTTGCGGTAGCCGGGAAGACCCATCAAGTTGAGCGTGTGTACACCATCACAGTCCATTCAAATAACGACAAAACTGTGCGAGGATGGGCTTGGGAAGAGGACTGTTGGTCCAAGACTTAGATGTTTTGCTTCTTTCAGCAAATTGCATGTAGTATGGGACAAGGACCAATCACTGCGTGCGGCTTCAAAGCGGATATGATGAAGTGAATATCAGGACCAGCATCGTCAGCTAATGCCCTGCGCAACAGAGTTTGACATCCGAGCCAGGGCCTGATGCGTGCTGGGAGTTGGAGTCGTCTGCGAGCACTTGTGAACCCCCGTGTACACACAAAGCCAGGTATCGTCAGTGACCTCCCGTCGCCAAGCAGGCAGTTGTGAGCCGAGTTGTGCTTTCCCATCAATGATACCACTGGGCGACTCACCCACCCACTCATCCATCCATCCATCCATCCCTCCTGGGCCCAACCTTTTTTGCAAACTTGCTCGCCCCTTAAATACCACATCCGGCACATCTCGGATCACGAAAAAACCAAGAACCAGCCCCCACGCAACCACTCCAGACCTTGTGATGCGTGCTTCCTGTACAGACGAAGCTCCACAGACCTCTTCTCCCCTTGCTTGGCCACTGACCCATTCCCAGAACCGTGACGACGTCCAGAGGGACGAGCATGCTGCTCCAACCACCAAGCAAACTCGCTTCTGAGGCCATCACCACCACCACCACGCCACACGTCAAGGCTGCGACGGTGCGAGGGCCATGACACCCTCAGAAGCGGACCCGAACCACGACACCCTCGTCAGGCTGCGAGGACAGCACATCGTCAGTATGATGCCTGTGGACTCATTCTGCAGACCCAACAACCGCGGCATGGAAACACTGGGACTGCATATCCGAGTTGCAGTGCCAATGTACTGCCAACTTCTGTGGCCTGCGTTCCCAGTAGCAGCCGCTATGGCTGGATGGCACGCATGCTCTCGCGAGCTCGCGAGGGAAAACGGTATGCCGCCTGTTGGGCCGTCAAGTCGACGGCAACCGGCGAACTGACGAGCGGTGCTATTGACTCCCTCACCGTTTGGACTGAGGGACACAACATGCTCAGCTCCGCACACATTATGAGACGCCCTCATGCGCGAGCTAGGCCGCTAGGCAGTTGGTCTCCTTTCGCTTTCCGTGGTCCTGGGGTTTCGCCTAACACCCAAAACGGGTCCAGCCTAAATGGCGAAGACATACGAGCGTCGCTGTAGAGTCGTCTGTCCCAGGGGTACGGCGTCTCGGGCCTGACGAGGCCGCTCAACCTGGGCCTCTTCAAACCTGGCACATCTCCAGGTCCTCCAAGTGTCTTCAGGAAGAATTGCCTGCAGACACGCCAAATGGTTCTTGGTCACCAGGTCCTTGATGTCTTTCAGAAAGGATTGGTTGCAGACATGCCAAGAGGTTTCTGTTTAGAAATTTGAAGAAGCACTGTGGCCACGAACCCGCCGGCAATGTTGCTATGGCGCACCTGGAGACCATGCGTTAGTTGATTTGACGGCAGGGCTGATGAGTCGTTCTTCAACAGAGAGCAGACCCAGGGGCAGGACGTGGACGGCATGCTACTGGCAACTCACAACGCTTGCCTGGCATCTGATCTGGGAGCTTCTGAAAAGATTTCAACCATCGTGGGACTTGGCGGAGCCTGGTTCCAAGCTGGCAGTCTTCTGGGGAAACGAATCGGTTCCGCATAGGTCTGGCAAATTTTCCCCAGCACCACCCTGGCAGCTCAGTAAATGGGCCACGCAAGACGGACTGCTGGTGTGATATTCAAGGAGGCTGTTGTGTCTTGTGGTGGCTCCACTTCTGCTGTTCATAAGACCATCAGCCAAACTGGTGGATTCTGACGGAATCTGGCGGAATTGATCAGAGTTGGCTGTTGTTCCGGGGAGCAGATGGGCTCCAAGCAGGCCTGGTATCTTTTCAACCAGTACCAGCACTACAACTCGGCCTTGATAAGGGATTCGTCTGCCATCTGCGAGCCTACCGCTCTTCCCAGTACTCAACACTGGAAAGACTTTAGGTCCTCTCACCTGCCATTCTGAAGCTTGTGCTTGCGCAGCAGGTCCAACTTTGGAGCCCAGTTAGCATTGACGCAGCTTCCAACCAACCTTCTGCTGGTTTTCACGCGGCAGCTCAACTGGATCGTGGCCTTTCTAACAACTTTGTTGCCTCCCACTGGGGGTTACTGGGAAGGGATCCGCTCAATCTTGTCACTCAAATCTCAAACCCTTCTACAACCTCTACCACTCACCAGTCCATCTTCAACTTCCGCGACAGGCAACGGGCCTCGCATCCTGTCCACACGTGTCAGGTGGGAAAGACCCTTCACAGACATCACTTCTACTCCTCATCTCCCTCTTACCACCTTCTTAATTACCTGAGGCCTAGCCAATCGTCCTTCACCCCCCTACAATCAGCTTCTCTTACTGGAGATCTTACCAGCTTCAGCCCGGTTGTGGAAGGCAACAAGGTGAAAGATCACACACACCTCGGGCCCAAGGATCGAAACAGGCATCACAGAAGATCGGCTCAGAAGATCTTGGAAGCCTTCAAACCTTCGAGTAAGTTGATCATCTCACCATCACACGGCCTCACCACATTTGATGACTGACACGGTCCCTTTCCTCCCTCCCTGCAGTCAATCAGACTGTCTGTCAAACCGGCTTCGTGACAACAATCATCATCCTCATTTTGGTTCCTCCCCGTCACGCCAACAACCAAGGTTTGACACTCAGGCCCAATCTCATTGGAACTCGCGCCCCTGGACTGGCGTTGACTACCGTTGGTACCGAAGCTCCAGGCCCTCCCTCACCAAGCCCCCTCCTTTCACACCACCTTATCCATCCCCTCTCAGGCTACAGCTGTAGCTTGACCACCATCACAATCATCTGGAAATCTCTGTTTACCCAGTTCATTCGTTCACCATGGCGCCCCCGGCCATCGCCAAGATTGCAGCGGACTTGGAGGCTGAGAAGAACGGGCATGCCCCGGGACCCTCCCAGCCTCCCAGCGAGGTCACCAAGCCTGTCCAGAAGCCTGCCCCACAGCCAAAGTTCGAGTGCTTTCCCAAGCTCCCGGCTGAGATTCAGCAAATGATCTGGGTCGAGTTCATGCAAAAGCCAGCTTGCCACTCTTTCAGGTTTTTACGCAGGGACGTGGCCGGGCTGCACAAGTACACATACGAGATCACAAATATTCCAACCAACCGCGACCCTTCGGCATACCTTTACTGGAAGTCTTTGTTGTGGAACAGGAAGTACAAGCTTCCGATGGACGAGTCAGAGCAATCATCAAAGACCAAGAGCCGCAGCAAGACGGACCCCGAGGACCGAAAGCGCGGCAAGGCGAAGCCTGAGAAGCCAAAGCTTGAGGGGCGTGACCTCGAGAGATTCAACATCGAGAAGCGGAATGTGATTGCGACCTACCCCAACGCGGTAACGATAACCGCCAACAAGCCACACGACCAAGTGTCAAGGGAGTCGTTCACGAAGCTCGCCAATCTCAGCTTTCAGGCTGGATTCGAGAGGTCGATGGTTGACCTCGATGGGATCATCATGACCGATTCACGCGGCAAGAAAGAAGACGCGGGACTGGACGTCGCGACAGACCTGGTCATCCTCGAGTTTGACCGCGGCGAGAAGACGACCCCGAACTCCTGGTTCGAGCACCGCACCGGGGATATGTGGACGCAGGACATCCGCGAAAAGACGGACGCCTTGAAGCGCATTGCCGTTCACTACAAGAGAAACCACGCAATGGCTACTCGCCGCTCGCCCTGGCAGTGCTGGTGCCAGGCCCCGTCCGCGCTGCACTGCGAGAAGTACAAGGCCTGCCCCCTGGAGCAGGCTCACATGCTCGACTGCTTTGCCGAGATGAAGGAGTTCTACTACATCGTGGAGGTGACCAAGAAGAAGGAGCTCGCCTGGCTCGACGAGTACAAAGGCCAGTAGAACTACCCGAAGCTGATTGAATGCTGCTGACACTTTCATATAGTCCACGCCCGCCGACAGGACTACAAGCTCAAGACGTCCGAGGACTCGAAGAGGGCCAAGTTCGAGCTCGCTCATTTCTACGACATGAAGAAAGAGTACCTTCAGCTCTGCCCCAAGGCCTTCACCAAGTTCCTCCCCGAGGAGCTGCGGAATAGTCCAGTCCTGCCCCTTGAGGCCTCGGGCGACGCGCGCGATTGTCTCACCAAGGTCCTGCAGCTCTACAGGGACAAGCTGGCGGGCTTCGATGCCGAGCTCCAGAACAGCCTGGAGGACCGCAAGAAGGTGAAGTTTGGCATCCTGATCAGCTACAGCAACGAGAACTGAAGACAGTCTGATGGGGCGGTTTGCAGCGTTTGCCTGCACTTGGTTGAACTTGGTTGATTATTTCATCTTGTCGGGCCTGCATCGGTAATGGTGCCTCGCGGGTCCCAAGGTTCAGATGGGCCACATGTCGGGGGTTTTCCTCTTCGGACCTCCTAATGCGAAAAATGGCATGTGGCGTTTGAGATGGAGAGATGGATTGGATTGCCATCGTCACTTTTTCCCGAGGCGGGAATGCGGAAAATCATGCTGTTGTTTGTTCGACCGGACTGAGCGAGAGACTTGACTTTGAAAGGCACGACACAAAAGGGGATATGTGTGCCAACTTTCTCTTCAGTTACGGTTGATAGTTTTCATGACAATTGCTTTTTTGGCTGAATCACATGTTCTTGTCTAATGACCTGCTTGTGATCCATGATATCGTATGTGGATTTCCCGTAAAGGCTTGGCTCGGGCGTAGGCCGGCGCAAACCTGGTTCCGATGTCGCCAAGCCGCCGCGATCGTCCGCCGGAGACATCGGCAGCCCAGTCGACGGCCTCGCCTCACCCCCTTCATGCACCTGCATAATGCGTGGCTACCACACACCCCGGCCTCCACAGGGCTGAACTAGATCATGGCTGGCTCATTCAACCGCTTGTCAGTAGACGTGGCTGGCCTGCTCGACATCGCCGCCGACTCGCTGACGGCCACGAAGCTGGTATCCTGCCCATTCTCGAGCCCGTCCACTTGCATAACTGGTACGCGCAGCCTCAGTCGGACTCACTTCTAACACTTCACAGGCGCTCTGGAACTCACGGGAGAAAACACTGCGGTCGTGGATAGCAGTGCCCACGGGCATCCTCGTGATCCTCGTGGCCTGCTTCGGGGTCGACACCCTCTTCAAGCATGTCTCGGTCTCGTTCCCTGCCTCGGTCGCGTGCATGCTGCTGCTGTTTGCAGGCCTCTGGCTGAGTGAGCTGGTCGTTGGGTCTCATCGTACGCGCCGCGCTGTCGCTGTCATTGATGTTCCTGTGAGCCCCCACCTGGCATGATTGTTATCACGGCAGAGACGGTGGGCTGATGCGGCAGACAGGCTGGCTGGTCGCTGCGCTGGATCAGCATCCTCTTCACGCCGACCTTTGTTACGCTCCCTCTGAGTCCCCCGATCAGTGCGGCAGAGGTTGGGAAGATCATCGCTGTGTTTGGTAGGTTGATCATGGGCACTCGAGTCTCCTCATCCAAATTACTGACCACTACTTTCTTCACGCAGCTGTGGGCTTCGTTGTCATGTTTGTCGGCACGGCCTACATGACCCGAGGACCTGCAGCTCATCACAGGCTCCCACAAGAAAGCTCAGGCTACAAGGGCCGAAGAGCTCGGTCCGCAGGAAGACGAGATCGACCTGACGAGGACGCCTCCTCCCCAAGACACGCCTCTGCTGTCCACAGGCGTCTCGGCGCAGACGTCTGCCGTCGCCCTGGACGACCTCACTCCACCTGGCCAGTCCCACGAACCGAACCACATCCAGCCCGTCACTGAGCATGGCCTCAGCAGCACACCACCAGAGCTTCCAGAACCGACCGCGAGCCCGCCGCCACTACCGCCCCAAGCACCACCAGCCCCTCCGCGGGCCCGTCTCTGGGCAGCCATCATACAGAGCCACATCGACACCATCACCTACCTGACCATCATGCTCTTCATCGGGCTTCCAATCTACTACGCGAACGGGTACGCCATGCCCCTGCAGCTAACCTTCACAGTCCTAATGTACTTCGTGGCGCTGTCCCTCCCGCCGAAGTGGAAGCAGGTCCTCCACCCAGTCATCGTATCAGCCCTCCTAACCGTCCTCGGCATCTGGGTCTTCGGCCTGATCCACAACCAGCCCCTCACCCCAGTCCTGGAGCAATACACCACCGGCAACAAGTACCTCCAGATCTGGCAGCACGCCACCGCCACAGGCAGCCCCCACCACCGCCTCCTCCCAGGCGCAGGCGACATCCTCTCCACCGTCCTGGACGCCTCAATCGTCAGCCTCGCCCTGCCCATGTTCCAGTACCGCCGCGAGCTGGTGGAGCACTTCGCGGCCATCATCGTGCCGAACGTCGTCCTCAGCATCGGCAGCCTATACGCGTACCCGACCGTCTGCCTGGCGGTGGGCATCTCGGCCGGGCGGGCGCTGGCGTTTGCCAGCCGGAGCCTGACGCTCGCGCTCGCGATCCCCGCGACGGCGAACCTCGGGGGCGACGAGAGGACCGTTGCGGCCGTTGCCATCATGAGCGGGGTCGTGGGGGCGCTTGTTGGGGGGAGGGTGTTGAGTTGGCTGAGGATTCCCGAGGGTGAGTGGGCTGTTTTTCCCTTTTTCTTTTGTTGTTTGCTGTCAGTGGGGAATTGGAGGCTAACTTGGTGTCTGCTTGCTTGTTAGATGACTACGTTACTCGCGGCGTGACGCTAGGCGCCAACTCGTCTGCGGTGGCCACGGCCCTGCTTCTCCGGACGGACCCTAGAGCTGCTGCGTTGTCTAGTCTGTCGATGAGCCTGTTTGGGACAATCACCGTGCTGTTCACTTCGATTCCGCCTATTGCGAACACTGTCAGGTCGCTGGTTGGCCTGTGAGCTCCCTCTGATGAAGTCTAGAGCTGTGGGGTTACGCTGCCACCCCCGAGGTTATAGAATGTTCGAATTCGTATGCTACGAGTGTATACTTCTCACTGCATTTTCACGCGCGACGGTAGTGAAGGTCCAGGTCATGACATGAAGCTTGTTTCGTAGTCATGGCGAAAGGCTAGTCATGGTCCGTTGCTCGATGCATATTCGGGACATGTTGGTGGGTGTGGAGTCCTCGATGAGGTGACTGCCAGCCCCATGAACCATCGTTTGGCAAGTGACAGTCACTCAGACGGACAACTTCCTGGGCGTGCGAGTATACAATCGAGTCATTGCAGGTGCTGGGCTTTTCGTCCCTCCTGTTTTGCCCGTCTTGGCCAGCACGGGCAAGAGAATCCAACTCCGTAAGGCGTGTCTCCCTGCAGAGAGCATAGGGGCTCTGCGTCGTGCGGAACACTGATTGTGAGTGCTCTGATTGCAATGGCGCATTAATGGCCAGGATGCATCGTTGTCAAACAAGCTGGTGAAGTGAATGGAGGAAACTGAGTTGAGGCACATCGAAGTGAGACATGGGTGATCGAGCCTGGAGACGGAATGGGAGGAGCAGATTCTGAGAGCATATTTGCTGCTGACCGCGGCAACGTCGCCGGGTATAACGGCCATTGGTTGCTACAATCTGGGGTTATCTAAGTTGATGCCGAAGAAAAAGTCAATCGATATCAAGCTTTGCTAGTGAGGAGGAATGGTTAGCAGAAAGACAGGGCAAGGCGAATTTCAAATCTTAGTTCTTGGCCTGAAATTCAGGGTCTCGGTCACTTGTGTTGGGTGGATGTGAGTGAAGTCATCACGGGGGGCCCGAGCAACGGACGACGTCGATACATCACATCACCAGCCACACGAGAATATGTATGGAGATCCCAGCCACAATGGCTCGAGCCACCCATGTTCATTTTCGACGACATCCAAGGAACCGTGTCTCGCCACGGCCATGGATGCCCGCCGGTCTCAAAACTAGTCAAACCCGATCCGCTCGACCAATCTCACCCACACACTGCGACAACTCTTTATGTCTCCAAGAAGCAAGAGGAGACGCACAGGAGACCGCTGCCATGGCACAGGCTGTGGCCAGCCCGATTGTGGCGATTGCCACCGAGATGAGGAAGCCGATGCCGATGCCATTGCCATTGCCGACGCCGGCCAGCAGCAGCAGCAGCAGCCGCTGCTCGCACGCATGCAGTCTGAGCCTGAGCCTGCGCCTGCGACTGCGCCGCCCTCTCCCCCGACACAGAGCCCGTCCCCCGGCCTGGCGGCGATGATAGCCGCGCTGGAGGAGAAGGCGCTGCGGGACCTGCTGCTGCAGAGCGCGGCGTCCAGCCAGGAGATCCAGCGTTCGATCAAGGACGCCTACCACCGACAGGTGGCGAGACCACAGCCGCCACCGCTTCTCCCGCAGCCGCTGCTCAGCTCTCACATGCAGGCCACCGCCGCCACGCGCGCAGCCGCCGCCGCCCCGCTGTCGCTGTCGCACATGAGGCCCGTCACCAACTTCGACCACTACAGCAAGTCGGCCTGGCACGCCCTCAACGACCGCGAGCTGCTCGCCCTCAGCGGCAGCCGCCAGTACACCATGGCCGGCGACGTCTACGGCGACATCTGCGACTGCGTCAACGCAATCGACGAGATGACCAAGGACGACGCCCCGCTGGGGACCAAGCAGAACGCCATCGAGACCCTGCGCAAGATCGCCAAGACCATCATCCTCGGCGAGGACACGGTCGGGTACGAGGTCCGCAAGGAGCTGCAGCATGACTCGCACATATCCGACATCATGACCCGCGTCGTCGGGAGCATGACCCCCGAGGAGAGGCTGCGCACCGGCCGGAGGGCCGACGCCAAGGGCACCCTGATCAGCAAGCTGGAGTGGGTGAGGGACGAGGCGGAGGGGCTCTGCCTGAAGGACGCCGAGGGCCTCACCAGGGTCCTGGAGCTCCTGAAGTCGGGCTTCGCCTCCACCGCCGGCAGCTCCACCGCCCCCATTGACCTCACCAGCTAGGCGTTCACGAGGTCCCGTCGCAGGTACTGCAGCTTCAGCGTATGAGATCGCCAGGTACCGTCACATTGCCACAGGTATGTTGGCGCCAAAATTTGCGTGCATGATGTCCGGGGAGGTCTACACCCGGGTGGACGCTCCAGAATGAAGTATGGCCGTTTCCCTCGGCAACGCAAGGGGGACATGGAGTCTTGGGGGAGTAGGTAGACCGGAGCTGCTTTCCATAGAAGTGATTCAAAGAGCGCGTTTGTCCGATGAACCTGCCGTCCCATTTCTTTCCTGTCCGATAGATCTCCCATCAGACGGCTTTCCATTCGATTAAATGACCATGATGTGATCAGCCTCGACGCCGAGGCTAGGTATCATGAGCATCGTCAGCAGCACGGACCATGGCAACAACAGACAAGCCCATGGCGGCAGCCTTGTGCCTCAGCGCGAATATTAGAGATTCGTCGGGTGCATCTTTGCGTCTGCAATGAAAGGCGATTCTCACACATGTTCTCCGCGGCAACAGGGCCTGTGCATCATCTGGCATCGCTGGAGGCATGACGCAAAAAAAAAAAAAGATTTGGATGTTCGTAGTTATCAAAATCGGTTTTTGTATTGCCAGACCAATGAGAAGTTCTTCATGCACGACGCGTATCAGCCCTCAAGGGCGAGTATTTGCAGTGCCTGTCTTCGGACAATACATGAAGAGTTGCCCCTGTCCAGAATGGCCACAAAGAGCCATGTGTGCTCTAGGGTAGCTTTCTCTGTCGAGTAGCAGGTGATAGACCCTCTTTCCAAGCACATGATTGCTGGTGAAGCCCAGTGCAAGCCTATTCCACACTCAAATTTTTAGATCGAGGACCCCCGCCGTTGAACAAACTAGGCCATGCCGACTAAGCGGCACTTGAGTCGACTAAGCAGCAATGCACAAAACATTGTGAGAAAATATCAACAAATACCTGGCTGAAGTTTTGCAGCATGGTTGCCGCCCTTTCAGCAAGTCGTTTCCGTTTACCAACCGCCCCGTACACATGCAGCTCCTCAGATCACCATGCCACGAGAGTTCGCCGGTCAAAGACAATCGTGATTGGGAGGTGAGTATAGGGAGACCGAACTAGTTTCCTTGAGCCACTTTTTCTCTATCGCAGAAGGCAGATGTACTCAGCTAACGCCGTTGGCCACCAAGAGCTGCCACAGTCATCGACCGAAGAGCGATCAAGTGTCATCAGGCACGACAAACCTTGGAAGCCATGGTCCGCCCCAACTTTGACAATGCTCCGGGTGTGGTCATGGATGCGATGCCCGGAATTGCGAAGGATTGTCTGCGACCACGACTGAGAAAGCTGTTCTTACAATACCTTCTCGAGAAGCCTGACACTGGCGCCGCCGCTCCCCCCGATCCACGCGATGTCTTGTCAAAGTTCATCATGCTCTCTGCCCAGCCTTGTTGTGGAATGGTCAAGATGGCCGTCGGCATTTCCATCATGAACGACCTCAACCCTATCCACGTATTCTTCAGATATTTGCCGAGCCCGAGCCAGTACGAGCAGTTTCATGAGGGCGTTTGCAAGCGTGCTTTGACACAAGGATACGGCTACGCGCTTGAGGTCTTGAAGTATCTCACAGTCATCAATGGCAGAGAGTCGATGCTGCTACGATGCCGAGACCCAATGCTGAAGCGTCTCTTCCATCTTTTGGATCTAGCAGGTCGTCTCTCACCTAAAGTCTATCATTCCCCTTTCTTGAAAAAGGGCATGATTGAGGAGATTATCTCCATCGCGTTGGCAATACGGCCCGGAACAGAAGTTCGCCAAATCTTCCCTGAGTGTGATGACCGCACTTGTCACCTTCTAGAATACCTGAGCTGGGTGTCCCGGGGTCGAAAGGACTCTGAGTGCACCATCCGAAAGCCATGGGACAATCGCGATCCTGCAGAAGTGAGAAAGACGGCTGCTCCTGACCTGAGCCGCCTCCACCTGTGCGGAATGTCCAGTCAGGGCGCTAGATGCTTTGACGCACCAGTCACTATTCCGCGTATGCGGTATCGGCCTGACTTCGACGGAGGACAGGCAAATGAGACAGAGTACAGCGGCAAAATATACAGCGAGGCAGACCTCGGACGGGAAGAAGTGTCTTGCGAAGAGACGGAAAGATTCTGCCGCCTCGCTCGCCTGTTCATGGTCGCGTTCTCTCAGTTCATCCTGTCCATCACGGGCAGGTGTCGAAGCATCCATAATGTATCGACATATGACGGCATCGTGAGTGCCTCTGTCGACGGTCCCGTGGATCTCGACGAATACCCGGACTCCCCATATGCGGGTATTGCTGCAGACATCGACCTTTCTCTACCGGAAGTGAAGGCAGTGCTTCATGCCTATATGTGTTGCGCCATCAAAGGTCCGGCACAAGGGTTGTTGGAATATTTCTTCCGCGGTGAGTAAAAGACCTGGTCGATCCCCACCATGATCGATAGATAGTTCACCGCGCTTGTCAACCTATGATAGTAAGCTGATTTTCCGTGTTTGACAATAGCATCGAGCGCAAACATTCAGTTCATGGACTTCGTCCCGAAGAATGCCCATACTCCGGTGGAGTTCGTGAATTACGATGTAATGTCCACGTTCAACATGTTGTACTCCCATTCTGTTGCGCTTCTCACAACTGGATCGGGAAGGAAGTTTATACTCGATCCGACTGCGGCCCAGTACGGGTGGAAAGAAAACTTCGCGACGCTTGAGACATACTCACGGTGCCGTGTTGATCGTGACTACGGTACCAGCCCATGTCACCCGCCAGATGGCCGACGCGTACCTGCGGAACACAGCTGGAAACCTGGAGACATACATGGGGGCGACAGGTGGGAATCACAACTTGTGGCAGAGCAGGTCATGAAGCTTGTGGATGAGCATCTCCATTTGAGCGGCGGCCTCGACGTCGTCATCCAGCTACCACAACATCAATTTAAGGAGCAGTGCCGAAGTTTGGAGGAAGCCTTGAGGTTTGGTATGGACGTCTGGGAAAGATACGCGGCATTCTTTCACACGTCAGGCAGGAGCAATACGTGGGCGGATGCTGCAGGCTCACACGAGGATGAAGACACTCCGTCGACAATATTGGCTGAAATTGATATGCAAGTTGGTCGACAGGAGTGAAAATTCAGCTAATAATGTGCCCGAAGGGACGGTTGTATGGGGACAGCTGAGCTACACTCTGAAAGGGGCGGAGAGATAGGTACGTGGAGGGATTGAGCATGGCAGCACCCTGTGCATGACTTCCCGCTGGAAGATGGCCAGGCAGGCTGTAGTCATTCAACGCATTCTGAAGCGCAGTGTGTATTCATAGCGATGTTTAAGATCATGTTTAAATATTAATTACTGAAGATGTGCCCGGGAAGCCTAATCGCATACATCACGGTAATGCTTCATCTGTAGAAGTCGATGATTAGAAATCGGCCGTCCACCCTATCCTTTCACCCTCAGGTTCCCCGGCGAAGATGCTCATAGGAATCTGCGCACCTTGATCTTACACTGCCACAACTCAACTTGGTTCATTACGTAAGTTAATGGTCTGAGAGCAGCGCCTAGCTGCGATGTCGTGAGTGACACCCTCGGGAACCGTTCAATGTGAGAAACGACGCTGCTCCGCTGTATCCGGCTTATGCCCTCAGACATCTGTGGTAACCGTGATCGCCATATTTCCAGCCTCGTTCAGAGATCACACCCCCTTCATGATCATGGATTACGTGACGAGCTACGGACCTGCGAGTGGGGCGACCAAACCAGGGCTTCACAGAATGATGAAGTGGTAATTAGTGTTTAGGAATAAGCTCACGGCCCCTGACGGCTGACAGGTTTGAGTCACCAGTACCAGGTACCGTTTTGAGATGGTCGACTATGTAATATCCTAAAAGAGCAACCGCTGTCAGGCACCTGAAGTGGCAGTGGCCTATCATGCAGAGGAGAGCATGTCAGGTCACACATACCCTCCCCTTTCATATCCAATATGTCAGCTTATGGCGCCACGTACCACACTGGGCTCATCATACAAGAAGCAAGCGAGCCGAGATCCGGAGGTTGTCTCATTATCACAAGGCTACACGGGTCATGGTTCAAAATAATCAAGACGGGGGGCCAAGATCGGGGATGACAATATTGAAACCGGGAAGTACAAGGACATCACAAGCCTGAGTTGAGATGACGGAGATTGTAAGCCGGAGATGCCACGCAGGGAATCTGAGGACGTAGATCAGAAGTTGGAAGTCGAGGGCTGGTGAGAACCTTGGAACAGGTCGGGGACAATAAGCCGGGGGCTCTTACTCATGGCTCTCAAAGAGGGAGTGACTCGAGGCTTGTGGGAGTCCCAATTGTACTATCAGACGGCGAGGCTGACGACCCTCGAGCCTGAGAGTGACAACGGCCTCAAGAGTAGATGAGACCAGACCAATGCGTTTGATTTCCCAGATATAAGAGCTGTCTCTCTCCTTCCTGACCTCTCCTTTGCGTCGACGAAATATCTAACACAGATTCAATCATATTTGAGACTTTACAATTCGCAATATAAACAAATTCAAGCACGCCCAGTCCACTCATCAAAATGATGTCCATCAACACGATCACCAAGCTCGCCGTCGTCATGGCGGCCACCCTGACCGGCGCAGCCACCATCGACACCCGCTCTCCCGCCGTGGACACCTCGGCTGCCAGCTACAGCGGCCAGATGACCTATTTCTACCCGGGCCTTGGTGCTTGCGGCCAGAATAACAACAACAACGACGCAGTCGCTGCCGTCAGCTCTGCCGTCTACAACAGCGGCGGCGGCTGCAACAAGGTCGCGACCATCCACTACAACGGCAAGACCACGACCGCCAAGGTCGTCGACCTGTGCCCTTCCTGCGCCACCGGCAACATCGACGTCAGCCCGGTTGTTTTCGAGGCCCTCGCCCCGCTCTCCGCTGGGAGGATCGATGTGACCTGGGAGCTCAACTAAGGCGAGCAAGGAAACAGTGAGTTCGCAACATCTAGCTGCAGAAAGATGTGGCCAGTTCGTACTAATAGCTCACCTTGGAAGGTCTCCTTCAAGCTCTGGAGTGCGATTCTCGCACGCTTCGCGGACTCCATCAAACTCTGGGTCTTTTAGAGTTCTCATTCCAGGAATCATCTTCAACGTGAGCTGGTAGACACGGAGCAGTACTTACACTTTGGGGGTCGGTGGCTCGAGAAATGGACGGGTCTCATTTTGGGATGAACTTGAGGCAGTCACACAAACATAAATAATTGTTTACGGACATCTTGACACCCTGATTCATGAGATGCGCAAACAATTTACCCAAAGATTCATCATAAAAAAAGGTCCCAGGGATGAAATCGGTGGAATTTGTGTGTTGCTTCCATTGTTCAAACCTCCTGTACACGCTTTGTTCGCTCTTCCTGGGCTCCGAGCAGACTGTTTGCCTTGAAGACCGTAATGCCTCCGTTTGGAGATTGTAATATCCACGATCTCAGTGACAATTTGCCAGTGAGTGACCATGGGGACCGTGGAATTTCCCCTCAGGACATGGGTAATAGCTAATGTCCAACCGCCACCTGTCACATTCATCAAGTTCTCCGGCAATGCTACGTCGCATACTCGATAAGGGGGTTTTGCTTGGCTTACCAGAATCACTCTGATTGTATAAAACCAGCGAGGATGTCAATGTCAAAATTCATGCTGCAACCCAGATATCAAAATCGGAGCCACGGAAAGCCTTCAAAAGATTGGCCAGTCCTCCTAGATCTCTCATGCGGCCACCACATCTATGCAGTGAAAAGCCTGGGCCGTGCTCGCTGACCAAAAATTCTATGCGATGACTCACTGTGCGAAATTCTCTCATGGAACAACGTACTGTAGGATAGGGAAACTCCCCATTGGATAATATTATACGTTATAACCGAGGAGGCTTTAGGCAAGCCACCGGTCTTGCGCAGACGCCGTCACGAACGCTTTGAGCATGTGTCAAGGCAACAGCATAGGTCAAGCGTGGGCTCGGCGCTGAGAGGGAACAAAGTTATGGGCGCATAGGGTAGTAATCCTGCCAGAATTTGAAGCATGTCTTGCGCCTTCATCACGAGCCACTGTCTCTCATAGAATTGCATGGACGTGAGCTGCAAATTCTGATAGCATGTACTCTAAGCTACCAAAGAGTCCCTACTTCGCACGCCCGTTCCCTCATCCCTGCCAGATGAGGGAGTCTGGAAGAATAGCAAAACAGGAGAGAATACGTCCCTCCACAACCAAATGCATTCCTGTATTCACTCGTTCTGGAGCGCTTTTAGCACACCCATGGTGCAACAAGTCATCGCCGGCTCCGCTGTCCAGATACGGAGTCATAGATGTCGAAAATGCAGACCAAGCTTCACGGCCGTCTCAGAAATACGGTCATGCAAGGCGGGCCAAGTATTGTCATCAGTTGCCCAGTCCTTGATGCTTTAGAAGAGGAGTGCCATATCCATCGCATCCAGGTCGAAAATGCTCCGTACCAGGTAGCGGTCGTCGTCATTCCCGTCTGTAAAGTTGTGATACCTGAGCTCTGTGGTGACATGGCAGTCACAAAGCAGCCAGACTGGTCTCTCGCTTGACTCCATGTCCACTACAATGGTGAAGTCGGAGGGAGTCCAGCTTCTGCCGTCGACTGTGTCCTCTTGGCTACTGGTTACAACCAAACGGCCAAGGTTCAACACAATCTGAGGCAGCTTTAGGTCCCTCTGTGCCAGCTTCTCGCGAAAGTCGTTGGTGTTGTTGGTCTCTGGGTATTCAATCCTGTATAGGGTTCCGTATGACCAGTGGCGAGGATGGGGAGGGGTGGTGGCAGACGCAGGAGCACCAGCGGCAGCTGTCTTAGAAGCAGTAGGACACATTTTGAAGTACTCCGGTGGATATGCGAAGTATAGATCGGAGCTAACGGCAAGGCGGTGGACTAATTCATACACTCGGCTGCCCTCGTCACTGGAACTCTCGCTGGAGAAGGTGTCGTCAGCATCCGTGGCTGAATGGCAAGACGAAGCTCCAGTCACGGAGGTGGGGTTGCCGTAGTCGGCTGGCCAGAGAACGGGCAGGGGCAAGCGTGGTGGGACTTCGTATCGCGCATCAAGAATGTGTTCAGTGCCTGCCACCGATGACTCAGGGATGTTGCTGCTGTCGGATAGCTCCAGCTTTGAGTTGGCAATAACCTTCAGAAGCCTGGAATGGGCGTCCTGCGCATGCTTGTTGTCGACCAACAGCTGGTCTTGTTGGCTGCTGGTGGTTTTGTGTTTTGCCTCATGGACAAAAGACTTCAGAGCGTCGAAGGCGTCTGGGTTTGCAGCAAAGAACTGATGTACAAACTCGTTTGTCTTGTCGCGCGTGGCCGTGTCAGAGTCTGCTAGAGACCCAAATAGGATTGTATTAGCGGCAAGGTTCTTCTCTCTGCATCACCTGTACTGTCACAAATTCTCTCTGAGATGTTTGAGAGTATGTGTGTCTGGGCTGGTTGCATTCACCTTCTGTCTGTGGTTGGGCCGGACAAGATGAACTGCCTGCTCTGACGGCGTCTGTCTTTTTGGTCTCCATGCTTGTCAGCCTCGTATTTCTTCGCTCAGTCTTGCTCTTTGGGATGATGGTGATGTTGATGATTTTGGTTTGTTGGCTGTTGATGACGATGCCTTGCATTCATTGCTGTGGTTGTCGCAAGGCCCAGGCACTGAATTCTGTTTGGCAGTCGCCACTAACAGTGAGATGTCACTGCTTATATAAGCATGAATCACCCTGATCTTCCAACGGCCCAATCGCTTGGGCTCACACCAAATTGATTGAATTGTGCACTAAGTTGTGTAGACTCTACAAGAGGCTGGCCTAAGGAAGAAATGCAAGGAAAGGCGGTGCCTAAGGTGGAAACCTTGTGGGCTTTATCGATATGGGTCAGCAGGCACCGATGTCCAAAGTGAAAATACTACATGGGGTAACACTGCTGGCATTCACATGTTCTTAAATGGAAAACAGGATTGCAGGCGCCAGATACAGGTAGATAACTGCCACATGTATTACTACAGTAACATAGCCACATTCTCAAAGGTTTTTAGACCCTCATTGCGAAGCCCCTGCAGCTTGCTCATCTTTTACATGGCTATCAAGTCAAGCTTGTTGAAGAGAAAAAGATCAACCACAGACTGACTTCATTTACCTGGTAAAAAGTAACAGAGATATTCATTATTTCAGATGTTCATTAATAGATCTGATAGTCCACATGTGTCGGACTTCGTGAGCACAACCGGAGCAAGCTCGGAGACAAGAAACCCAAAGAAATGGAAGCGAAAGACAAAGATCCTCATCAAGATGTACGTTTGCTGGCCAGCTCCACCGAGACTTTCGCAGACTCAGACCGGAAATAGTGGACACGGCGGATGCACTGTGAGCGCATGCGTGCGTTCAGTGTCGACCCCAAACTACCAACAAATCTGCACAACCGAGCGTGCTTTCTTCACTACACCGGCGCCTGGGACCAAGATGGAAGGTGGCAACAATGGCAACGGTAAGGGAGCAGCGGCGGAACCGAAAATGGTCACACGCGCCAACAGCATTCCGCACTTCCTCCTACGGGATAACCTCCTGTGGGATAGCCTCTTGTGGGACAGCTTCTTGTGGGATACCAGCCTCTTTTTGGATAGCCTCTTGTGAGATATCTTCTTGTGAGATATCCTCATGTGGGATAACCTCCTTTGGGATAATCTCTTGTGGGATAGCCTCCTGTAAGATAACGTTTAGCGGGAAAACAGCTACTAGGTAATTGGGTAGATGGTAAGTAAGTTATAGTAGCTCTGCAATGTGGCTGACACTTGCATGTCCTGGAGTGTGTGGATTGGCTGAAATATAGGCCGACTGTATACACGGCCAGAATTAGCCTGTGAAAGATGCCCTTGTTTTGATGATGATCTCAGACCCGACATGGGTCACCCAAGACCATCCACTGGTAGCTGGATCTCGAATAACGCGTCTTGTCCGGCGTGATCTATTGACATCCTACAGATGATCACCGCCATTTCTCCTACTTGCGGGAGTTGTACTCTGATCCGGTCTCGAGCTAAGTGATTATTGTGCTGAGACCTGCGTGCAAAGCTTCCAGAAGCTGGAAGGTCTACACTGTATTGATATACGAAAGTCGAGAATTCATGTGACAGCACATGAATTCTGCTCTGAAGTCCCTTCGTCATGAATCGCGTGGTTCTATTCAAGAGGCCCCTGCCGATGGGCCCATTCGCCGCTAATTCCAACACTTCGGCCTTGTAATGCCACTCGAGCCTGAACCCGTTTCTCCGCATGTAGCGGACGGTCGTGAAAAAGCGTTCGTTCGTGCCGGCTATACTACATCAAGACAGGGCGTCCAAAGGGCGGTCAGCTCACTAGTCCCGCACATGGTCATCAAATATACGGTCCCACTCCCACTTGTACTCTTGCATTTACCGGCTGTTTGGACCATGATATTCCTCTTTCCTGCTCATCATTATCACCTGTTGTCTGCTTACTTCCCGAATTTCGGTGGATTCTGCAGAACCAATCCTACTTGCCCAGGACCTAGGTCATTCAGCAATGGACCCACTTTCCATCATCACGGGAGCAGTCGGACTGGGTGATGCCCTTTACAGGCTGACCTGCTATATCAGGAAGATCAAGCATGATACTGCTACCATAGAAGAAGACATTAGTGCCTTAGAGATGGAGCTGGACTCATTGAAAGCAATCTGTGAAGAGGTTAAGACACGATTTGCTGGTCCGGGCAGTCCGGAGCCATCGCCCAGGTCAAGCTATTCGAATATTTCCAACATATCCGGCCCAACTGTGTGTGCTTCCACGGAGCCAAAACTGGAAGTCTCACATTTGATGAAAATGACGCTGGAAAATTGCAAGAATTACGTCGTGAAATTGGAAGACTTGATCAAGGAGATCTGTGGCAAGTCTCAGAGTTCCAAAACCGGGTTCCGACACACGCTTGACAAGGTAGGCCAAGCAATACGGAGCAACTCACGTCAAAACGATATAGATCGCTATCAAAGCAAAATCGTGCTCTGGCAAGGCTCTATCAAGCTGATTTTAATGATCGACGACAAGTAAGTTTCGTCCAGAAATATACAATGACAAAGACAAGATCAAAACTGACAGAGCAAGCTAACTTCAATTACAGAAAAAGCTTTGACGAAATATCTGACAAGATAACAAGCATTGATAAACGTTTGCAAAACGCGTTTGAATCCAACCAACCAGAGAATGAGTTGCCAGGCCTCCAAGACCTCAAGAAATCGTTGTCTGCGGCAGCGACCTTGACCGAGCCACTCTCAAAGAATGTTCACTTCCAGACAGGACAGGCAGTCAGTGATCACTTTACCGGCCGAGAGACGTTGCTTAAAGAGTTAAGGGAAAACATGGTGCCACCCCCGGGTCTCCTTCGTGGACAGCGTCGATTCGTCATTCACGGACTTGGTGGGTCTGGAAAAACCCAATTCTGTTGCAAATTTGCAGATGACACAAGAGAGAGGTGCGTGTCAGCTCCCTTACAGCATTTAAAATGTTTGAAAATGTTCAACGGACTGATAACTGCACAATTCAGTTTCTGGGGTGTTTTCTGGGTCGATGCAAGCTCAGAGACACATATTCAGCAGTCTATGGCGACTATTGCAGACCGAGCCCACCGGGAACCAAAGCAGAAAGGCTCGCGTCGGGGACTGCACCGTTCATCAGGTACCGACCAAATAACAGCTGTGTTGCAATGGCTGTCGAGTCTCAACAAGCGATGGCTTCTCATTATTGACAACGCTGACAGCACGGATCAATACTTGTCGGACTTCTTTGACAAAGTGATTCGTGGCAACAGAGGAAATGTCCTTGTGACGACCAGAAACAAAGAATACAAAACACATGGAAACGTTGGCCGGAAATCGTCTGATTTTGGAGGAGACTCGCAACTTAGCCCGGACGAAGCCACACAACTCCTGCTGAAGACCTCGGACGTTGAACAGGACCAGAACAAGAAGTCACTGGCACAAAGCATTGTTGAGACACTTGGATATCTAGCGTTGGCCATTGTCCAAGCCGGTTCCGCGATACGAGTAGGACCACTTGCCATGGAAAGCTATGTTAGCTACTACAAGGCCAAGTGGGAATTGTTGCGAACGGAGCCGGGCGAATCTAGACCAAATTCCGACGAAACAGTCTACACAACATGGGAGATCTCATATCAAAGTTTGGAGGATAAACAGACAACTGCTTCCAAAGACGCAATCGAATTGCTCTGCATGTTCGCATTCTTCCACCGAGAGAATATTCCACGATCCCTGCTCGACCGATCCATCTCGAATAAGAAAAGGGAGGAGGAGCAGGAGCAATATAGCCTAGCATCTCGACAAAATCCCGATAAGACGAAGAGAAAACCCCAGGGAAATCCATGGCCAGCAACTAGATATTGGAGACTCCTCTGTGCAGCCTTTCAGGTGTATCGTGGACCCCCGGCTCTTCCACGGCTGATCCGTGACGCACGGGAAACCGGGAGAAACGACGATGACGAGTACAATTGCCGGCTCGAAGATGCACTGAAAGAGCTTACATTGCTCTCTCTTGTCTCTTTCAACAAAAACAACAAAACCTACAGTATGCATCCAATCGTACACACATGGGCACGGAACCGGCCGAAGTTAAGGCTAGCGGACCAATGCCTCTGGGCAAATGTGGCTGGAATGGTCATGTCGGCTTCAATTTTGTTACCGCTTCCGCCTGTGGCGTCCTCGACGGAAGAGGATGACTTCCTCGTGTCTTTGCTGCCGCATGTTGAACAAGTCCAGGCCTTTCGCCAAAGCCTGGTGGAGAGGATGGATAGGAAAGCAAGACCGCTTTGGCGGAAGTTGCGGCTCATGATCGTACCTGAGGCAAAAGATGCCAATGAAATTCTCATGCTCGTCAAATTCAGTCTTGTGTTTGTCAGAAGCGGGCGGTGGGGAGATGCCGAGAAGTTACTGGTCAAGGCAAAACACTTCTTGCATTCGACTGTTGGTCCCAATGACGGGAAGTTCCGGTTCGTCACGTCTATTCTCTCCGAAGTCTATTTCCGGATGGGCCGGGCTTCCGAGGCAGTTCAGCTTCAAGAAGAGATCCTACAGAGCTACAACGGACAGTTCGGCGCGTATCACCCCGAGACATTGCGCGCGCGGGATCAGCTTGGTCGCACAAAGTGGCTACAAGGAAGGTTCATAGAGGCCCGAGAGCATCAGAAAGTCGCTGTTGAGGGGTTCAAAAAGCTCGCGGATGTTGGCACCAATCATGAGTACAAGCTCGAGGCCATGGACAATCTAGGCCGCACCATTGTCAAATTCCGGGAGACCCACCACTTCGAAGAGGCATACGAGCTGCACCACGAGGCTGTTGAGGGCCTGAGCAATATCTTAGGCCCAGACCACGACAAAACTCTCACTGCCAAAGAGAGTCTTGGCCGGGTGGCATTGATGCTCAGAGAACAGCGGGAACACACATTCAGCCCTCTAGAGCTGATCACAGAGGTATTCGAGACACGCAAGGCCAATCTTGGCAACGAGCACCCCTTGACACTGCTTGCAACAGCCAATCTGGTGATTGCCAAGATGGAAGCTGGGCAGCTCGACGACGCGGAGAGACTGTGCAGGGAAGGCGTGAAGGTGGCCGAACGCACGCTGGGCAGTGATTACTACGGGACGATCCACGGCCGCGACATACTGGGGTGCGTACTGATTCAGCAGGGCCGCTACGGGGAGGCTGAGGAGATTTTGTTCGAAGTCGTCCAGAGACAGAAACGATTGGAGGAACGACGCGGAAATAGCCACCCCGAGCGCCTTGCGTCTCTTATTCAGCTGGCCAAGGCGGTTTTTTATCAGGGACGAGTCGAAGATAGCGTCAAAATCTGTGAGGAGACGATTGACGGAATGGAGATCATCTCAAAGGCACCGCATCCCTTGCGAGCTGGCATCACAAGAGCACGGGATCAAATGCTTGCGCTCCAGGAGTCAGCTGGGCACGAGGGTCACGAAGCAGTTGAGTTTCCGTGGATTCTGTTCCCTGGTGGCCCCTGACCGCCGGGACAGACAGCTCAGCTATAGCTTGCGACGACTGATGAGTGATTATGGATGGCATGGATATTTACTTTGCCCTAAATCCGTGTGACCAACAATGACAGGGCAGCTGGAAGATGATGATTTTGTGCATTCTCGACGCCTGTCGAAATATCAACAGGCAAGCCGAGGTCAGCCTTTACACTCATTAACGGCGCGTTGGGGGAGGGACTGCTGTACCTAATATCTGGTTGCAATTGCACTCTTGGCGAGCTTCGAATGTTGGTAAGGACTATCGCTTCTTGTGGACTTGGAGGATGATTCTTGGAAGAGTGGGCGGTGAGCCCGGTATACGTTGACAACTGTCTGTGCATCTGAGGCTTCGAAATACTTCAACCCACAAACATCTCCATCGTAGATGCTCATACCACCAGGTCCGAGCTGGTTTTATCAGCTTGTCTGTGAAACACGCTTGACTGGTCACTCCCGATTCACTTTCAACTGGGCTCAGGGCAGGTCCCGCAGAATATCTTGGTACTTAGATACCTGATACTTCATCCGCAAGTTACTGATGGTGCTGTACTAGCTTCCTCAGGCAGTGACCACTTTGATTCACCAGGCAGTATCACTTTCAATGCGACGCATCTCTAATTATTTAAACCATTGCATCTCCTCTCATATCTACTTCAATCATCCACAACTCATCAACCTCCAGAAGTTGAGTCGTCGCCAGCCACCTCTGAGCTCCGTGAATTTCTCCTGCGCAAACCATATCCCAGAGTCGAAATCTCTGCCATCACCCGCACAAACATCCTCTTGACCACCGTCATCTCGACAAACGGTACCGCGACAACAAGAGTCATCCACGTCTCCAGATGCCAATCAACTGAGATGGATCGCGGAAGCTGCAGGTATGTCGGTTCTGTTTGAGTGGGCGCGTGTTGCCTTGTTTATGGCTATGACTGATTTGAACCTCAACAGCGACGCCAAGATGTCTGGCCGGGATTCCAACGCCATGACCAGACTGAGTAGGTCTGTCGAGATTGCCGAATTGAGCCCGAGCAGGCTGGATGACTTCGCATCGCTGGCCTACCGCAATGGAGACCGAACCCCAGCCCAGATCGCGAAGGAGGGATTTCCCAAGTTCAAGCATTTGCCACCTGAGCTCAGATCAAAGATATGGCAAGACTCCATGCCACCCTACGGAGTGTACACAGCCCTCATGCTCGGCCGGGAGGAGCCGATGCCTCAACAGCCGCCTGCCCCTGCGCCTATGGTCTTTCGCGTGGTGTACCGCCTCGAGCCAGTCCACCGCGACCAGCAGGATTACGAGATGATGATGCGTCTTGACAGCATGCGAGCGATTCAGCGTGTCAACTCGGAGGCCGCGTCCGAGGTGGAGAGGGCGTTTCCCACGACGATCAATTGCACGAATGGAAAGCTGCGCTTCAATGCCAAATGGGACACACTCAGCCTATCTGACCTAAAATGCCACCTGGGACGGGGTTTCACTCAGCGCTTCAAGCGTTACACTGAAGGGGCTGTCATATTTTCAGATGACTGGCACAAGATCCCTCGAACGATGCTCTTCAACAATGTGACTGTATGGTGCTCTTTTAGCGTCCTGCATCCCCGTGCTCGGGCACCAAGCAATTCGGGCTTCGAGGGCTTCGAGGGCTTCATGAAGTTTTTGGCCGACTGCACCAGTCTG
Source organism: Diaporthe humulicola (assembly GCA_038088545.1). Classification (NCBI taxonomy): domain Eukaryota; kingdom Fungi; phylum Ascomycota; class Sordariomycetes; order Diaporthales; family Diaporthaceae; genus Diaporthe; species Diaporthe humulicola. The sequence continues at coordinate 166,103 of JBBWSL010000060.1, read as the reverse complement.
AGAACCTTTGGTTTCATGTACAACAGACGGGGACTCTATACGGAGAACTTTGACTTGAAAGAGCACCGCCCGAGAGTTCCCGATCCCGATTACCCATACGAGGTTCGCCGATTCAATCACCTCGGACCGGAAATGAGGAGTTCATTCTACGATTGCTCTTGGGATTCGTCAATTCATTCTCGACTTCTCAGCTTCGTGTGGGGCTTTAAGGGCTTGCAGGCATTCGTCGGCGGATTGCCTCCCGGCCAGCAAGTCCCGGGTCGCTTTCGGTCATTGACATTTGGCCGCCAAGAGCTACAGCATCTCAGCATCAAAGCCATGATACCTACGAGCCTTGAACTCTACAAATTGCTCAAGTCGGTGCACGAGAGCATTGACTTGGAGTGCTAGAAAGAAAACAGGTTGGTCTACCGGACCATCCAATACTTGTTCGGGAGGAAGTTGGGAGGGCCCAGATAGCGTGGCCAGTGTTACTCTTACACAATCAACCCAATGATTATACTTGATTGGAAGCTATTTCTAGAGGTTTGGAAGCAAATAACGTGCATTACGAACCACAAAATTCCATGCCTCCATTGAACACGACGTAGCTATGGAGGGTAGGAATCAGGCGGGCCAGTGTCACAATACTATCGCATGCCTTCAAGACTCTTGATCGAAAACTTCTGGAAGCCAGAATCAAGAAGCGTACGCCTCGATTACACATTTGTACATAGTTATTGCTAGGTAAATATCTCCTTTGCAATCATAGTTGTCAAAATGCGTACTTACGGAGATTCAAACAAGGAATATTGTATGAACCCCATTGCATTTCTTTGGTTCTGAAACAAGATCTTGGCCTCGTTTCTTTCGGTTATATTAATTCATGGACGAATACACCGACAAGGCCGGCTTTTCTTTCCCTCACTCACCCGTTTAGTCTCTCATAACAATCGGTACAAGGAAAGCCTTCAAAGTCACCACAGCCAGAACATTGAATTCGGGAGCTTGTCTTGGGCCGGTCGACCGAGCCTTGCGGCCGCCACCAGGCCCCCCTTCTACACTCAGCTACCCTCCACACTGGACCCAGTTATGGCTCTCTGTTGCGGAAATGAAAAGCATCTTCCTGAGCGTACAACCCGTGTTGATGAGTCTAAGTTATTAGTGAACAGACTAGAAACGGAAGCCGGTTTGACTTCTTTAATATGCTCTCTACCTTCACATCTTCCAATGACTCTGATTGAACGAGAATCATATTGTTCTAGCCCGTGAGCTGCTTTGTCGATTCTGAATCTTAAGCCTCAGCTTTGGCAGAACGCACGCCAATCGACCTCCAAACACCCCGCGCCCCCTTCGCGATAGCATGCCGCCCATCCCACACGGGGAATACCACCACCGCCCCAAACGCGAAAAATTGCCAGACGATGGCAACCGTAGTCCAACCGCTGAAGAATGACTTTGTGAAAATGTAGTCTCGGTAAAGTGGCATCGGCCATAAGACAAATGTCACCAGCACGATGACAACGAAGAAGACCCACGCGATGCGCTCCCAGAGCCGTAGCTTTTGGAGGGTCGCTTCGTCGAAGGGGTGTTGGACGTCATCGAGGCTGATCAGTGAAGGTGAGTTGGAGATATTCGGAGACCCCTTGCCGACCTTGAGTTCTGCGTCGGTAGAATGTTGCTCGGCTGGCGACGACTTTGTCAGCACAGCTGTGTGATCATCCCCATTGGCATTCCGAGTACTATCCTCAGCCCTCTTCTCATCATCACTCCCCGAAGATGCGCCCAACTTTCCATCTTCCCTGTGCAACATCGCCTCATCCGCGAGCTCAATTCTCAAAAACTCTCGCCAGTCGAATTTGGACGGTTTGTACAGGGATATCAACACCGAGTAAAGTGCGGGAGAGAAGAACGACCCAATCGCTCCATACAGCGCCGGCAGAGGGTTCTGCGTCGTCTCGATAGTCACTGCTCCATACAATTGGTATGCCGTGCCGAGCCATATTCCGAGCCCCGTGAAGAAGCCCAACACGGGGGCGACCACCGCCGCGAGCCTCGTCTGCCGCGACCAGCCGAGTGTCAGGGCCAGAGGGATGATGCCCGGGCAGCTGACCACCGGCCTAAGGTAGCCGAGCCAGGTCATGTTTGCCCCGCCATAATTCAAAGCGATTGCAATGCCCGACATAAAAACCCCATGCATTATTACGGTGAGGTGGCTCACTTTGACAAGCTTCTTGTCGGTGGCTCGTGGGTTCAGGTATGTCTTGTAGACGTCGAAGGAGAGAATACTGCTGACTGCGATCATCGACGAGGACACCGTGCTTGTCAAGGCCATGAAGACGAGCACCAAGAAGGCTATGACACCTTGATCTCCAATCAAAGCTTTGATAGTGTACGGCATCACGAAGCCTGCGCTCACTTCTGCAGCAGTAAATTCGCCGGGGAAAGTGGGGAAGACGGGTGTGTTGTGGATCGCGCGTGCTGCCAGGCCGATGACGGTTCCAAGACCCCAAGGAATCCCAAAGATGGCCAGAGCAGCCAGATTGTACCCTGGAACTGTGGCGTTGACCTCTGTTGCGAAGGACTTCTGCCAGAATGCCGTGTCCATCACGACGAGCGCCAGGTTTCCAAACTTCAGATCCAGGCCCCAGATGATGGCATCGCGAGATTTCATGGTCAGGAGTGACCCTTTGTAGTTGCCTGGGATGAAGTTCTCGGACGCAGTCGCCATGACTTTGTCGTACAACCCGTACAAGCCGCCGATGGCATCGTGATGTAGGATCGACAGCGTGAAGTAGATAATCAGGATAAGAGCGACGAAGGTGTGCAGAAAGTCAGTCAGAAACGTCGCCTTCAGACCTCCGACGGCAGTATATAAAACGACTGCAAGTTGTCAGCGATCAGGATGATTTGGAGTTCTCGGGTCAATTCCTGCTCACCTCCGAATGGTATGATGATGCAGGCTGCAACAAAATGCATGCCTGACACACCATATACCAGCTGCGAGCCAGTTAAGATCATACTGGCGCATCCGAAGACATTGTTGATCAAGTTCATCACGATGAAGACACTGTGCCCAATTTTGCCGTACCGCTGCCTGATGATCTCCAGCGACGTGTGGGCATACGGTACTCGGATCTTGGCCATCACGCCCAAAGCAGCCATCAGCGCAATTTGGAAGCAGAGACCAGATCCCCACCACTGCACGAGTTAGCCTCACGCATCCTGACTGGGTCCATCGGGGAAGTCCTTACCAGCGGAACAGCGAGCCCATATCGGTAACACATAGCCGCGCACATGACAGTCTCATTAATCCACATCCAGCTCGAGAAAACAGCAGATGCTGTCAAGCCCGTGCCCACACTCCGGTTGGCTACCAGAAACATCTCGGAAGTCCCAGAGTCCTCGGCCAGGTACGCCTTTTGGATGCGGACCGCCGCCAGGATCACGACGCAGAATAACACGCCCAGCCCGATAAGCAGCCCGTAGGCGGTGCCCTGCGGGATGAGCTGCAGGCCCGCGACCGAAACCATCTTGTCTAGCTGATCTTGGCCGAAGGGATATTCGGAAAGCCGGCGGGCGGGTCGGTCGGAGCGGATCTCAAGCGGGCTCGGCAAGGCTTGTGTGAAAAGCTTGTTCGCTCACTGGCTGGGTTCGAGTTCTATTTTCCGGCCTCGGCGTGGCGTCTAGGGTCCACCGCATTCGCGAGAAGCTGGCCGTGGGAGAGACAGGACCTGCTAAGTGAGCAGCCAAGTCCAGCTTTTATACCAAAGAGAGGCATCGTTTTTAAGCGACGTGGGTCTCGGTTGTGATCTTCATACCTCCCGGCACTTTTCCAGTGTCTTTTCCACCCGGAACGACACCCGGACGACACCCACCTACATGGCTTGCATGGCTATGATGGAGGCCCTACGTGGGGGTCCAGATCTGCGTGGGCTCGCATTGGGTGCTTGCTGCAGTGAAGCAAATGTCTCCGGCGAGGAACGCCATCACGCTGTCACAGTGGGCTATTGCGTTATGTGAGGAGCGAAGATCCTTGTCGGACGGTACTGATAGGAACGCGCCAGCCAGCATGCAGACTCCAGAATGATGGCGTATGGCGTGCTCGGCGTGCAATATGACGAGGGCACTACAAAAAGATAAATCTTTCAAAACCCGCACAAGCATTTTTGCAAACTTCGTGATTGAATTCAAAAACCGTGAGAATTCGCTAGATACAGGATATGCCCTCCGTCTTGGATTACCCCTGGGATGCATGTGCATGCCTCATACCGAGGGTTTCCACGTGAGGTATCCTCAGGTACTTGGTACACTCGCATGTTAGATGATGCTGATGACCAGCAAGACTATACGCTCATACCTATTATGGGCAGTATTTCCTCAATAGTTTAGATGGCGTTCAATTTGAACAACTTGTCTTCTGATGTAAAGAAAGACGGGGTTCATCAGAGACCATAACACTACTGTGCTCCTCACCTGATATTGAAGGTGCCGAAAGTGTTAAGGCTTTAACAGGCTTTCGGACTTACCAGGCCTGAGCTGCATCCCTATTCCTACATTTGGTGAAGGCAAGGCTGTGTATCTATAAGGCATGGATGCCACGTATGTACTCACAGGTACCTAACGGGTTACTCAGCTTCATCCACGTCATGTCTTCCATAGTGCCCATGACCTCTAGCATCCCAGGTCAACATCGTCATCCGCATAACGGTCATGAGAAGCTAGTGGTGCTCTCGGAGCCTGGGAACATGTATCGTCTGCAAGGCTGAGGCAAAGGCAGATGTTGCTTGAGCAGACGGTCCGGAGTTCCCTACACCACAAGTGGCATAGAGTAAATAGTCGATGGAGCTCAGACAGGACAACAGGGTTGAGTCTGAAGCGTTTTTTCACGAAGACTTATCACTAGTCCACAAGTGAACTTATGGGAATTAGGTAGGTAGAAGTGCAGAGGTAATCTTGGGGCCTTTGTGTGAGGTGTTAACAGCTGTCGAGGTTTCTAGCTAGTAAATCGCGAGAATCTTTGTCATCTGGACACATGCCTTTTTTGCCTCGCTGGGATCGTCGTTGACTTCGTGATCCAACTGATCACTCGATCACGGTCTGGTTGGTGATTCGTACCGCGCCTTGTCCCTCCTTCCTTTGTCTAGACCCTTCCCGGCGCGTGGCCCAGGGCGTCAGATGTCGTGACATTGGCGACAAAGTTCGACAAGGCAGTGTGAGTGGCGTAGAATGCGCTTTTAGCGTTGTAGTTCTCATCGAATATCAATGGTTTCGCGCCTGGCAGCCAGGTGTATAGGTGTTTGTCTGTAAAGCCCCAAAAGCTTATGTCGGTAATTCCAGACTCGAGAGCCTCATCAATGACAGAGCCATAAATCTCAGCCTGCTGCGTAGCATTGTATGTATGGACATCCATTTCCGCGATAGATACCTCCAGCCCAAGTGTCTTGAAGAAATTGACCATCTCCGTGATGACGCCTGGTACTAAAGGTTGTAGAGTTACGTGCATCTGTAGGGCAATTCCGTCGACTGGAACGCCGTCTGCTATTAGGCCTGAAACTAGGTCGTAGAGTTCTTGACGTTTCCCGGGGTTGGATTCGACCAAATTCTCGTTGAGATATAACTCGGCATCTGGATTCGCTTCTCGGGCCATGTGGAAGGCTTCTGCAATGTATCCAGGACCGAGTATCTCGTAGAGGTGCGTAATTTGCAGCCCACCTCCCTCTGTTTTTAGGACTTCAGTGACAACATCCCAACGATCAACTTTGCCATTGTATCGGTGCATTGCTGTCTGAATGTACGACTTCATTGCAGTACGAATCGCTGTGGCGTCGGTAATGTTGAGGAGGTAATCCGGATTGAGGCCTATCAGCCCATGTCCCTTGACCCTTAGATTGTTCTTTTCGGCAAAGTCAACCAGACGGTCGACCTTATCCCAGTCGTAGTGCCCTTCTGTTGGGTTGACAAATCTCCACTTAAGCTCATTCTCAGGAGAGAGGCTGTTGAACTGCGTGGAAAGTACGGTTGCAAACTGGGGGTCCTCGAGGTATGTAGGATTGATGGCACCAGAACCGATGAGAATGTTTTTCTTTTGTGCCTCTTCCCTCAATGAGGTGGTTCCAGTGCTGGGGACTATGTCGGCTGCTTTAGCAGTGGCGAGAAGCGCGATAAGGAGTGCTGGTACTTTCATGATGTCGCGTAGTGAAATCTTTGAACCGTGGAGATTTCAATGATGGAAAAAAGTGCGACCACAAGCTCAAGGGTGTCACACATATTAATAGCTTTTCTTGGATATGTAAACGACGAGGCATACCACGGAATACACTGGAGTCTTTCCTGATAGTGACGTCAAGATTAGAGGATGGCTTATACCCAACCGCCAACAGTGCATTGAAGCTTCGCCACCACACACCCGCGATGGTTTCTGGATAGATCGACGGAATAATAGACGTTGAAGAACGAGATACGACAACGAGATAGGCGCCTCCTTTCTCCACCGAAACTCGGTTGGTGGCACAGCCAGTGGAGTTGACTCGGGTAACACTACAATGAAGCTATGCTAAACACATGCGAGAATGAACTGTACCACCGCAGCGACGCATAACTTCTTCGCAATTGACACGCAAGCTATCAATTGGGTCATTAGATAATTGGTAGTCATGCCCGTAAACGACTCGTTCTCCCGCTTTGCAAGGGGAAGGATAATACCCACAGCGTTGCAGCCCACGTTTCCCAAACGGGAATGGTGAACGGGAACGAGGAATGAGGAAGATAAACGAGAATGATGAACGAGGAAAATAAACGAGAACGATATACGAGAAGATTCCACTCTAGAGAGAACAATTCATGAGTTTACTACCCACCATTATAGATGAAAACGAACATGGGGATTACAGTGCCAGTAGAGGCTGTGGTTATGAGCCACGTTCTGCCCCGCAAGACTCCACGAGACATGTGAAGCTGGCCCTGACGAACCCGCCAAGCGAGATACGAGACATGCGTACAAGAGACTAGCGTCCACAGCTAGTCCAGACCGCCATCGTCGTTTCCCTACCTCATTGTTCTACCCCAGGGTATTCTTGGATCAAATGCGGCGTCACACCACGTTCTGTTCGGCAATTCAAACGTCGATGAAAAGACAGGTCTTCCAAGGTACATCGCCCCCAAGCAACCATTCACAACGCAGGATGGCACAAAGGCCCCTCGAACATGGGTATCCCCTTGCAATAGGACCCTTGTGGAGGTATTCTCACTGGCCTCATTGTCCCAGTGGTTGGTGACCTTGGCGATATTGGAAAACTGCTAAAGAATACGACTGCTTTGGAGTTGGTCTCTACGGCGGCTATGGACATTTCAAGTAACGTGACTCGATCGCCCAAGCTGTTGAATCAAACAGTCGATTAGCGGACCGAGCAATAAGATCGACACGGACTTTTGCAGTCAATTTCCAGGCCCGAGCGATGCTGAGACTCATATTGTGGCTTCCGTACAAACAAGTACGGCCGGACTTTTGCTCCACCAAGTGGCGAATCAAAGATTCAAAGGACATGTACAAACATAGTAAGATCTCTGGAGGACATATCTAGCGTTCACAGGCTATCAAGTCGAAAGCAGTAACTATTATCTTACCTAAAGGCAGAATGGATGGCCACCACCCTCCATCGGAGTTGCAAAAGCCAGCAGCGACTTTTCCACAAATTCCTAAGTTAACATACAAAGAGTATTACAAAGTAAAGGATACTTAGAGTCTTGCGGTTTTTTTTTTTTTTAATGTATAACCTTCTACCATACTTAAACTTTTCCAACAAGAACTAATCTACCTAACTAAATCGCATGCATACATAGCCCAGCCAACACTGTGGCAGCGCAGAAGGGTTGCAGGAGAGGTGCCATGGGATGCCCACCTGGCACGCACCTGGCGGCCAGCTGGCAAAGGCCCCTGGCACCTAATTAAACCCTCCAGTCTGCAGCAGCAGCAGCCCTCTATAGCTTCTAACCAACCAGGCAACCGACCAGATACAAGCAATTACACTGCCTCCCCTGGGTTCCTGCCATAAAAACTATGTGATGGGTTAAAAAGTCTGCCATTTGCTCGTGCTTCACTATTAAAACAGGTATTACACAAGAGACTGTGCCAAGTTAACATGAGGCACGCAATGTCAACAACACCAAATACAAGGAAACGCTTCACGACTGCTTCGAACACAAGGGTAAATGAATTGAAGTCAAAAACATTATGGATTACTAATGTCACGTGTGGACTTGTTCGTCTTGATGCGTGATCATAGAATCCTTGTATTTCTCTAGTTTGGCCCGAAGCTGTCGATGAGATCGGGCAAGCTGTTCAGTGCGTCTAAACCGGCTTCACCAACGCTATATCTGCGCCGTCGCGCGCCCTCTCTTAGACTGCGACTTTGTACAGCAACGGTCCTCGAATTAGATCAATTCCAAATTCAACAGTGGTGTGACTCGCTTCAGGTCCCCTTGCAGACGCCAGTAAGCTCTAATGTGTCCATATTGAACATGGGCGATTGTACCACTTGATCCGTGTAGTAGTCACGCAGCTTTGTCCAACGGAAGTTACTACTTTCGTACGTAGCTCCTCCGATTCCCCACCTCAATTGGAGGCTCTCAGTCTGATTAGAGGCAAATGGGATAAGAAATCGCCAGGGTCTATGTATATATGTAAGCCTTTATTCTTGGCATTTTGCGCCCCTGGTGCAACCTTATTGTTCAGCGGTCAATGTACGATAGCTGTCTAGTTATTGAGCAAGGCAAACAAGTAGACTATTGCGGTATTCGTAGCCCAAGAGTCGGCACTCCCGGGACCTGCAGGCAAGAAATACCCCGCAGGTCTAATTTTGGAGCTTTTGACAGATCAACGGCTTGCCGAAAACATGAATCAGCAAGCTGAAAGGTGCATGCGGTGCAGCTCGAGTAGCACCAGACATATATGTGCTCCAATGGTAGGCCATGTATTCACTCCAATGGCACGCCATGCGTCAGCATTTGGGTGACAACGGGACCCATCTTACTGCATTATTCGCTGTGGAAATGCTACCTATGCGCCGCGGCTGAGAATTCGGGGAACCATGTCAGCCCTTGAATGCCACATGGAGCTGACAGGCGATCCTTCTCACAGGGGGTGTGTTTTCCTAACCCAGAAGATAAGGAGCAGTAGAGCCTGATGATCCTTTCAAAGAGGTTGTTTTTTCTGGCCCCCTTTGAACTTCATTTCCTGTGTACTCAACATTCACTCTCAATATTCAACGGGAAACGAGAGAAGCCACCATGGCGCAGAAATACTCCTCAGGTTTTCGATATACCATCGAGCGGTCGTATCCTTTTCGCTGGTTCACCCCACTGGTTACGGTGTGCGGCGCAGCCGCAGTTGCTCTATTCACATTCGTCAACATCGCTGCTGATGGATATGTACAAAACGTGATTTATACGACCAGTCCGAATTCGACACTGGAAGAGAAACACTGGTATTTGAACGCACCATGGTCCTGGATCAGTACCGCTCGCTCATCATGTCAGTCGCCGGGGATTGCCATAGGCAACTCGTATTACACGTCAAACCAACAGACTGGCAGCTATACCGTTACCATGATGAACACAACTTTGGGTCCGGATGACGATGCAGTCTATCCAGGTCTGCAGTCGAGGACTCTTGGTACCACGACTTATTTGAACAACACACTTTATGAGTGCCAGATGGGGGATTTGATGGTGATTTTCACATCACAACAACAACCAGGCTCTGCCAAGCTACAGATACAGGTATGCCACTCATCTTGGAAACACGCCCATTGCTTCGAGGTACTTACCCAAACATAGACTGGACCAATCTATTGCAAATTCGACGCCGAAATCCCTGTCAACATTACCATCCAACAGTCTTTCAGTGGGACCGAATTTCTTTTCGAGCAACGGTCTAGCTTAAGTCAGTGGACTGTATATGATTTCATGTGAGTGATTTTAGCCTTTTGTGTGTTTCGCAACTCTGCTTTTGGGGACAGAGACTAACTGTGAATACGCGAGCCGATAGGCAGTCCAGTTTCGATGCGCTCATGGACGAGATACATGGTTTAAACAGTACCATTGAATGCACTGGAACAACGTTAGGTAAGTCACGATGAGTGCTCTGTTGACGTACACACACTGACCAATGTATCCCAAATCCAGGTCTCAAGAAAGCAGAATCCGCAGACATTACCGCCGATGACTTCTTTTCAACAACAATAATCAGTCCCGGGCAGAGCGCAAGCCTCGTCTCACCATCGAACAGCAGCCAAGACGATGGGCCATTCCCCTTGGCTCAGGGTGACCCGGGAAGTGTAGCCAGACTCCTCGACGTATTTGCGAAGTCATACTATTCCGTGGTCATGTGGGACCTGAACTTCAACCGAGAGAATAACGCGTTCGCTTCAAAAGATTCAATGGATTACCTAGTAAACACCATTGCAGATGCGACCGGCAATGACACGATAACTCCGAGTCCGATCCTAGGCTCGTCTGACTTGGTTGGAAACCACGCACGATTCGAGATGCAGTACATCTGCTCGGTTCCACAGAAGAAGGACACAGGATCCCTCATCATATCAGTCGTCGTGGCCAACATTGTCCTGCTCTGTGTCTTCTGGAACATCTTCAACTGGGTGGCGCTCAGATATCTGCGGAACCGCGATGCGAACTGGGACGTCTGCCGCGGGTGCCTGCTGCACACCGAAGCGTCTCGGAACAACACCAGGGTGATGGTCATGGACCTGGAGAAAGATCCTCTCTGCGAGGATGACGACGCTGTACAAGACAGCTCTGCAAATGGCAACCGACGAGTTCAAAAGCACGACAGGCAATTGTGGAAGAAGCCTAGGGCTTGGTCAGAGTCGATCGGCGTCAAGAGCTCTCAGAGCTCGTTACGGACTTTCATATGCAGTGAGGAAGGACATGTTCGCACCAAGAGTGATGACATATCGAGCTGGGAGGAGAAGTTCCCATCGGTGCCGGGGAAATGAGCAGCTGACTTGTTCAAGGCTATGCTAAGTTGTGGCATCTTTGTTTGATTAATCAGTTCTACGCGCTGCTGGACGGGCCTAGAAAACAATTGAATGTCTGGCGGGCAATCAAAATCTCACGTAAAAAGTATTCATTGCACAAACGAGCGGTTCTCGATATTGGACTGCCACTTCGGCTTCCACCATGCTCACTCCTATGAGCATCTACACTGGAGACGGGAAGCCGTGCAGCTCAGACTGAAGCTGCGTAGACGCCCCCACAGCAGCATTGCAGCCAGTGGAGATGGCGCCAGGGATGACCTTGTACATGGTCATGCAGTCTCCCGCAGCAAACACGCCTCGTACACTGGTCTGGTGGAAGGGTCCCTCAGCTTGAATGTCGCCCATGGGGCTCGTGGCAAGTCCCAGCTGCTGGACAAACGGGCCGGATGGCACAGTCAGCGGCTGATGGACTAGGAACTTTTCAATGTTGTTTGTTCCCTCTTCGAATTCCAGCGCAACGGACTCGCCGTCAATTTTGGACAGGCTCTTTACAACTCGCGGTTCCACTGTCCATTTGTCCTTCTGACTGACTACAGGCTGAAGTGCAGCTGTCAGTGCCTCGTTGCCGTGAGTGTAGAACGTGACGCTCTCGCTTAGCTGGGATGCATCTATTGCAGACCAGTCAGTCAATCTCTCTACACCTCGAGCGACATTTTGTGCGAAGCAATGAAGTTGTCAAAGGTGGGCTGGGCTCGTTCATGCCTTTTTCACTTACTCTGAGCAGCGTGGACGGCGAGCCCAACCAGCATCTCAGTTGGGAGGGGAATAGGCGCAACCGCGAGAACGCCGGCAGACAGGGCCCCTTTATCCTCATAGCCCTTGCAAAAAAGACAGTGGAAGATGCGCTCGCCCCAAAGAGGCTCATAACCCTCAATCCCGAGGAAGATATCCGACGAGCCGACCGCAAGCAGAAGCTTCCGGAAATTCCAGTCCTTGCCCGTAGCATCGGTAAGTACGAAGTGGGAATCGGTCTTTTCTTCGACCTTGTCGACTTGGACATCTTGGAATTCGATAGTCGCGTATTTTGAGAGTCCTTCTCGAGACTCGCGGCGGAAATCTGCTGGGTGTTTACCCTCGTGGCCGGGAACCATGTGCATTCCGGTCGCCTTTGCATTCCGATACTGTTTCGAGTCGAACACTACGGTGGTATGGAGTTGACGGGCCAAGGAGGCAGCCGCGGCAAGCCCGGCGGGGCCTCCACCGATGACCGCGACGTCGTAGAATCCCATGATGATTTTTTTGGATTGCTGGAGTCTCCCATGTAAACTTCTGTCAAGGCTTGTATCTTTAGCCGGCCAGTTTGACAGGAGGCGAGAGAGGAGATGTGGAGTGTCCAGGATGGAAATCTTCAGCGAATTAGTTGGTGCCCAGATTTGTTGGTGCTTGGGTCTGTTGGTGCTAGCAGATCCCCAGCGAAAGCACAGTGCGTGCAGATCCAGAGCATTACTTGCTGCTAGTACTTGTTACTGTGACCAAGCGAATGCATGTTGGCCGCGGTGGGAATGTGACAAGTTAACTGCGCATATGACAATAGGATTCGTGCCCAGACACCCGGTGGCCCGAATATCAAACATTCCCAGTTGCCTTGTGTACTGGACAACAAACCTTTAGCTCAAATAGGTTGTCCGTGGACCTAACGACTCTTGTATTTCACATGGTCCGCGACCGGATGTTCTTATTCGACTATTTCGAATGACGTAAACTTCACTCTTTCGAAGGGTTATAAAGAGCTGAATGAACCCTGTTCTGCCTATCGTTTCCCTCACAATCACGAAAAGTACACGAGGCAATTACAAAGTTCAGAGACTCTATCAATGCTCGCGTTTGCATGACACACAACCGGGTGCCTAGAATTACATCCTATCCGGCAAGAAAGCATTTGCACGTTTCGGGGCAGGTGACCATACTGCAACATGTCTCTCGTTGTTGATTTGGTTGGAGTATGCCCTACCGAGGCAACGACGGCGTAATGAAAACAGACATTGTATTAGTTACCGATACCATCATCTATATTACTGAACCTGAATAAAACAACTCAATCGTAGGATGCTATCGTTCCATTCGTCACAGGCTGGCCTGTCTCAAGACCACCCTGTGACCACCCATGTACCTTCTTGTCCAGCCTTAGTCCCTAGCATTTGGCCTCAAATCACACCGCACGTTCCAGCAGAGAGGAGCCCGTATGCTGAGAGTGAATGCTGAAGATGATGGGCTTCTAGGGGCCGTACTCGGGCCAGTTGATAGCAGCCACATCTTCATAACAACGCTCAACCAGCGCAAACTCGTGGCTGGCCTCAGAAGACTCATCAAGCGCCGCGCACTGCGGGATCAGCGTGATTGGGACGCATCCTTCAGGGATATTTGCGTTGTACTCGTACCCGCCATCCGGGCCCTCGAAGGTGGCATAGGCATAATTGACGGTAACAACCTTCCCTAGGCTCGGGTAGCCAGCCAACTCGTTCTTGCAGGCCACAAATGTACCCTGACCGAGGCGGTTCTGCACGTTCGGGTAGACGACCGGGAAGCTGGCAACGTACGCGGGCGTCGGCCCGCCGATGCTGATGGACACGTGGTGCTGGGCCGGGTACAGCGGGTCGAACTCGGTGGGCGACTGAACCTGCCAAGATAAAGGCGCGGGCAGCGAGCCGGCGTCGGTCAGCAGGCTGGTATCGTGGTAGGCCTGGTCCTGGACCGTGCCATTCTCGTAGAAGATGCGGCCAGGGTTGGTGGCGGCGTCAAACGCCGCGAGCACCGCGGTGTTGGTTCCAGCGCCGGTGTGGTAGCCCTGCACCAGCCAGTTCTTGATGGAAGGGTTGAAGTCGAGGGCTGGGTCTGTCACATTGGCGACCAGCTTGAAGGCCTGTGAGGACGAGGTCGGTGGGTAGTGGGGAACTTGGCGGCGGGCGGTGGGTGCTGAGATGGCGAGAGTGGCCAGACTGAAGGCGAGGATAGTGGACTTCATGTTGATTATTGGCGGGGTCTGAGATTTCAGCTTAGGAAGATCTGTTCGAATGCGAAGATGTAGATGGATTGTCGATGGTCTGATGATGATACTGATAGCAAGTAAAGACTTTCGTGAAGAGCCGGAACCTCTCAAGTATTTATACTCCTTGATCTGCGATGTGGACTGTGCTGCTTTCTGCCTGCGGCCATCATCCGACTGAAACAGTTGGGAGGTGTCTTGAAAATCTCGCAATACCCAGCCTTCCGACCGGGTGTTGTTGTGGAGTTACCAGTTGAAGCATTTGCTCTAATGCTCGTAACGTTGTTGTCAACTGGTGTGGGCTTACACACCAGTCTACTGGAATCGGTATGGCGAAAAGTAGGACAAGTCTATACGGGATGCAGACATACCAATTCGGGGTGGGCTTACCAGATTCCGCACCTCTCCACGTCATCTTGCTGCTAGGACCTCGATGACTTCTCGCTTATGAATGCTCAGTCAAGGCTCATGGTGCCAGATACCAGCACAAAAAGCTTTAGTCAACAATTCGAGTGACCCATGGAAAAGGACTGGTCTACACAGCCACATCCGCTGGCACCGTTTTACCATCGGTGAAAAGCGTCACTTACACCACAAGAGGTTAACCGGGCTTCTCATGTCCGAATGGCGATACCAGCAAGCGGCAGAGGAAGTGCTACAGTAAGCACCCTCCACCATCAGTGCTCGGCGAAATCCGGTGGGACGCCACCAGACTATCTGCATCGAACCGCACTGCATTCTATTCAAATACGATTCCTCCCTTCATCACGCTGTCACATACAGTCGTTCTCATTCACGTCTCACAGATATCACCCACACAATAACCGGCTGGACGAGCGTACGCCTGGCAGTTCCATCTTAGCGATCTCATTAGGACCAGGTCTGTTGAAGGAGCGCACCCTGGGGCATAATTATGTACTATCATTCCATTACATATATCTCACCCCGCTGACTTTCTAACAGGGCCTGCAAGCACCAGGTGGGCAGTAGCCGTGGTTACAGCTGAAGCTGCAAAGGCCCTTGTAGCTATCATCCAGCCCATTAGCCGGGCAACCCTCCTGCCCGGCCCCGTCGCCCGAGCCGGCCTGCGTGCCAAACTCGGTGCACTCGCACACACCCTCGGGGCAGTATCCATTGGCACACGCGAACGAGCACAGACCGGTGTAGTTCTCAGACAGGCCGGCCTTCACCTTGCCAGCCACGCAGACGGAGCCAGTCGATGGTGGCGTGGTCGAGCCGCCGCCACCGCCGCCGGATGAACCGCCGGCGCACTTCTCCTGGATGAAGGCGCCCGCGTCGCCCGAGTACAGATCGAAGTAGTTGGTGTGCGCGCCGTCTTCCATGGGCCTCGTGCCGTCGCCGTAAGCACAGAGGTTATCCCCGCCGTTGCAGTAGGACCGCAGCACCGAGGAGAAGGCGTTGAGGTGCTCCAGCGATGCGCCGGAGCGAGGGCTCTGGGCGCTGTACGCCGACCCGGCCTGGACGTTGTAGCTCTGATCTGCGACGTGGTTCGGGTCGCCGAAGACGAGAGCGGCGCAGACTGTCAGTGAAGAAAATCGTCAGCGAGTAATTCTATCGAGGCTACTGAAGGATGGAAAAAAGGCCTCACCCTTGTTGCCTGGGACGGAACTAGGCGTCAACCCCGAGTCCGCCAGTACGTTGTTGACAACCACTGCACC
Source organism: Diaporthe humulicola (assembly GCA_038088545.1). Classification (NCBI taxonomy): domain Eukaryota; kingdom Fungi; phylum Ascomycota; class Sordariomycetes; order Diaporthales; family Diaporthaceae; genus Diaporthe; species Diaporthe humulicola. Next base: position 150,405 of record JBBWSL010000060.1, on the reverse strand, counting down.
CTCGCTGTAACCACTCAGCGCGATCTTGGAATCCGGGCATCGCTGGGTGTACGCGTTGATCTGTGAGACACCGGAGGAGCGGCCCTCCTCTACCGCGGCAGGGAATCCATTCGCGTTGGTCGCGTCGAAGGTGATGTCCTCGTAGTCGCAGCTGGCCACACCGTTGCACGCGGCGTCGACGAGGAGCTGCTGTCGGCCGGGATATCCCTCATTCCACCCGCGTGCCAGGAAGATGTGCAGGTCCGCGCAGGTCCCGGAGCCGGTGGATTGGCGCTTGCTGGGGGCTGCGGACGCCAATAGCGCGAGCTTGAGGACGGTGACGGCCTTGGGGGACAGCATGGTGATTATTATTAGGATTAAGGCTACTGCAGCTATTTTTGCGTTCAAGCCGTGGCGGGCGACTGTCCGTGTGAGAGGTGAGAGGAGAAACGCGGGAAACAGATCGCATGTGGAAGGCAAAGTCCGTCCTTTATTTCCACCTCGCACCCCGAGGCCAGTGTGGATTGTGCTAAGCAAGGATCGACTCATGATTGCATCAGTCCGTCCATCCTGCCCCTACTTGGCCTCGGCAGGATCATTGTTATTGTGGGTTTCCTCTTCTATTTACAGGCAGAGGCGGGGAACGGGGATTGATGGAGGAGCGGAGGGTGGATTCGATACGAGCTTACTTGTGGGGATCTTTTATGGCCCCTGTTTATGCTTAATTTGTCGGAACCAAGGCTCGGATAAGGGTGCCGATGGCCCCAAGGATCACGTAAACTTCACGAACGTCTTCTTCACAACGTGGTCACTGAATCTATTTGTGTTTTTATGCAAAATACTCGACTTTCCTCAATTTACGAAATTTGTCAGTCTATCTGTTGGTGGCCAGGAAACGGAATCAAGCCCCAGATGTCACATTCTAGATACGCCGCCATACTCAGCTTCTAGGTAGGATCAGTACTACCTTTTGATAAAATGGTGTCGGCGAAGACGGGCGCTATTTCGCACCCTGGTGTTCCAGTATAAAAGTCAACACGCGCTGAAGTCGACTCAGAACTTCACGACGACCAGAAGCCGATGTCGCCGGGGACAGGAGGAAGTATACCGCGCCCGTCGAGCAAGCCTAACCCAAATCGCAAATCAATCCCGGCGTCTTTCATCGCATTGACCACTCCCAGAGAATTCATTACGAGCGGTAATCTGCTGTGGAATTCTGGTAGTCCGTGCGGGAACATGAATGGCCGGCGATCGAGGTCGATTTGGACGACAGAAAGCTTGGGAAGGGTCGTCTCCTTTGCCGTGGCGAGTTCGTCCAGTTCCAGCAGTATTATCGAGAAAGGTAGCAACTCAAAGTGATGAATAAGTAGTACCTGAATTGAGCTGGGCAGGACTGTTGGCAACTGCCTAAAAGCTTCTTCCTGGGTCATGTGTGGATCCAGGCCCTTCTTTAAACAGACGTTGAGCGATGCTTGGTCAATCTCGAGTATTTCCAAGCTTTCGAAGTCACGAAGAGCTGGAAATAAGTTCAACCCAGTATCATCTGGGGCCATACCACCAAGACGATGGTATATCGCCGGGGTGCTGAAACGAAGTCGGCGTAATTGAGTCTTGATAGAAATTGGCCACGCCTCCCACACCTGAGATAACGCTCGCACAGCAGATCTCCACGTGGAGTCATCGATTGTCATGAGATGAACCTCGAGATCTCGCAACTGAGCGCAAAGCCTCAACATGTAACCTAGATGATACGGCCCGCAAGACATTGACAGGGCATTCACACTTGTGAACGGCGTTGGCAAAGTCCATCTTGCTGACCCAGGGATATACTCGTATGAGGTACATATACTTATGCTGTTCAGAAGTGGAGCCTGGGAAAAGAACCAGTGAAAGTCCTGGTAAGAAGATATCATCCCGCAGGACAGGACACGGAGTTTCGGCAACTGGAAGGATGTTTCGGCATTCTGACTTGGGCCAAAACTCTGGACATTCTCGGCATACTGGATCGGGCCAAGGACCTTAGGTATGGCGAGGTGAGTGAGACTGTGAGATGTTAGTCCCACGGTCAAAAGTTGTTGCCATAACCGAAAGCTACGCAGAAGAATATCGCAAGGCCTGCGGAAGCCTGGAATTCGCGGATGATGATATAGAAGAGGTGACTCCTGATCTTGTCCGTCGAATATGGGAACCTGATATGAACTGTTCCCCTCGATTAACCACCCAGGGATAGGAAGGCCGGCAGTGGCACTCACTTGAATCCAGTGCTCGACTTCGCGGCGTGTAATGTATTCGACCTCGTGATCCCAAACATCTGGGGGATCTGCGAGAGACAGAACCCTGACATGATTCGCCAGCTGAGGCTGAGATATGAGCGTGCGAAGAAATTTTGACACTGTGTTTTGGTGCGGGTAATGGTAAAAGCAGTGGTAAAGAACAGGCTGGCTGACCTCCCTCGTCGATCGCGAAGTAAGTGACAAAGCGGCCAAGGCGGATTTACCGTGCTCATACTCGGGATTCTTGAAGTCGGGAATTTGAGAAGAGGTACAATGAGCACACAGCTGCTCATAGATGAGCAACCAAATTTCCGCCGGGACGCGAAGCATGGAAGCCGACATTTTGATAGATTTGGGTTTGTCTTGGGTTTGTCTTTCCACGGTCTGGGGAAATGATCTCGGCCTAGCTTTTGATGTTTCCAATCGATGCTTGATTGTGAAGGGATTACCCAGATTGTGGTGGTAGTAGATGTATCAGACCAGCAAGTGAGAAATGGGATGGTTTTATATACTCAGCTGTCTCTTTCAAAGTTTACATAAGAATAAAGAGACCTTCACGTTGTAACATAGAAGACGTGAAGAGCTAAGAGGGATATGGTGATTGTTGTTTTATTAGCAATATCTCTGTCACGTTGAAAGGCACGGAAGACATCAAAGACCAGTCGTGAAGCAGCTTTATCTCGAGGACATCGAGTACAATCGTTCATTATTCCATACAATTGTAACTATTGTTCATTGGAACAACTGTAATGCTGCTCAAATTCAATTGTATGGGTTGCCACTATTGATAACTATACCTTTTGTGTATTGTATTTTTGCCGCAACGGACCCCGTAGTGGTACGGATGGCGGAACATTGCATTGTGACCTCTTAATCCAAAAAGAAGCCTTTAGCGGATCTCTTTCTCAGTATTGGGATCGCTCCTGTACCTAGGTATTCCCAACCCACTTACACTGTCCGCAAACCATGAAAACGCTTTCCACTTCACCAAAGCCGCAGCATGATAAGGGTCGACCACATGCTGTACTCGACTGAAGAAATTCTCAGCCCTCCATGGAGGGGTGATAAATTTGTGACTTGACCAGCTCAGGAACACACAATCCGTATATCCCTTGTGGTGTGCCAAATCCAGAAATGCCAGAAATCACTTCCTCAGCTTCCACACGAAGCAGAGGGAGATTGCTCATGAAACCTTGGGCGAGTTGAAGCCAATCTCTCACTGTGGAAAGTCTCGCACGGATTGACTGGCAAGAATCATTAGCTGCATCCTGGACTGACTGCATGTTTCTTACCTCTAGTTGCGACCCGGTAATGCTTCGGCCCAGTGCCTCCTGTCTGCTCTGCGAGTTCTCTTCCGCTTGTGATGCACTGATAGCACATGTTGCGACTTCATAGAGCTTGGTACATGCATTTAATAGACGTTGTAAATCATATCCATCACCAACGCGTGTCGTGAGGAAATCGATGAACTGTCCTATTCTGCCAATGTTATCACGCGCCGCTGCCGACGACGGGTTCTGGAGTATCGCCGCGAACAGCTTAAGCACCGCTGAAAGAGGGTAGCACAAAGTTCCCCTTTACGCAAGGATCAATTAGCTTGAGATACCAGATCAATGAAATACTAGGCAAAGAAGTCATGCGACGTACCATAACTGGAAATACGGCTGTGGGGCCAAATTGACTGCCACCGTAATGATATCACGCGCTGATACTGCCGACATCATCCAGGCTTTGTGAACCTCAAACTCGAAATCAATTTCCTCTGAGGCCTCATTTCCATCGTGCTCTGAGCGTTTCGAAGCTTTCAGATGAACAACAGCCATGTGAACTTTGCTTATAGAGTTATAGAACGCGTAGTTCAACAGAGCTATAGAGGACACAGAGTCCGGCTCATCGCCGTCGTATTGCATCGTCTTAATCTTTTCGGGCAAACTGCCTCTCCATTCTTGGAGCTGTGTGTTTATAGACGCAACGGTTTTCAGCAGCTCGTTCCTGTTTGTGTCAAGGCATCTTCCATAGTGTAACTGCTCATAGATTCGCCTCTGAATGACTGCTAACTCGGCTCTCCATCTGAGCATGTCAAGTGACACAAACTCCTCGGGGTTGGAATGCTCCAGGATTGAGGCGTCATGTTCGAATGGTGCACCAAGCTCTTCATTTCGCAGGCTGGGGCTCAGGTCATATTTCCCCATGGCGTCAACTTCGAGTATGTAGGCGGCCCAGAAGATTCGTTGATGCCTCTGGACAGCAATTGGGTCGAGCGAATGGTAAAATCTTTTTCGATGCAACCCCAAAGTTTGCACAAGGCAGGTTAACGCGGATGTAATCTGCGTCGCTAACTGGGCATCTGCAGTGCTCTGCGCGAACATAGCCATCGCTAGCAATGCTTCGCACGCCGAGGCGTCTTTCCCCATGGTGATGAGCTCCGAAAACATTGAAAATGCATTTTTGAAGTAGTTCCACGCAGTTGGCAATATTGCTGCAAGGAAGTCCGTGGTAGACCTGTTTAACATGCCGGTGGCGAAGAAGGAGTTCACGATGGCCCATCGGGCAGGGTCATCGGCAAAGCTGTCAGGGTCTCCTGAGTATTGTTGATCAACCGATCTTACGAAGGAATCGGTGGTAATCGCGGCGCCATGCTGCTGAAGATGCTCCACGATAGGTTCGACGAGGTTTCGCGCCTGCTGATAGGTCGGGAGCCGGGCGAAGACTTTATTTTGTTTGAAACCTCGATTTTCTTGGGCCCGTATCCAATGATATGCTGGTTTAATGCCTTCTGTGAACTCAGAGTATTTGGAGATGATCTGGGCAGGACTTGGGGTGTGTTGTGCTTCAAAAGTCGTAGCCGGCGAATTTGAATTACTCTCCGCCAGGTTGTTGCTTTCCAATTCGACATGACCGTCGAAGCTCCCCACGATGCCTTCTTGAGAAGACTCAATCGGTGTAGAATGACTGTGAAGCAACAAGTCGCCATTCGTATCGACTCCAGGGCCTTCAAGCTGGTCAGGCTGGACGCATTCAGCCGTCTGATCCGCGGACAGCGTATTGGAGCCAGCGTCATGGAGCCGTAGCGCAGATTCTAGACTCTTCAGCCGTGTCTCAAGATGGTCAACACGATTGTTCCTGCGATAAGTCAGACATGACGCATCCGATGCCAAGCACGCACAAAAGCGATGCTCACTTCTTCCCAGGACCCCTGGACCTCCTTTCCTTGTAGTGGCAAGACACATCAAACTTCGAACAATTTCCACAAGATGGTTTCCCTCCATCGCAGCGTTTCTTGCGTTTCTGACATTGAAGACAGGCCTGAGCGGGTGTTAGAATCATCAATTGTGTGATTTTGGAGGGACTAGGAAATTGGTCCATACACTTCTGATTCGGTCTTTGCCGGCCTGATCTGCCATGGGTAGTCGCTCTATAATAGCAGGATTCTCTCTCTTTGATAGCGTGGTGGTGTGAAGCAAGATGGGTGGACGGACAGGAGAAGGCCGAGCGGATACAAATGTCACTCGAACTATGGCGGGGCGGAATTTCTTTTGTATCCGACATCCGCCAAGATGACAAAGCCGCTTGGGCCCATCGCATCAGCGGCACTTTTTGTATCCGCGTTGTGCTTTTCTGTGTCAGCTAAACGACGGGCCGCTGGACGGGTCCCTAGGCCGTTAATGCTCCTAATGTTTGCCGGTTGTTGATCCCAGGGGCCCTATGGTGTCGGAAGGCTAATCAACTACCCACTCGTATTTGATTTGTAAATGGCTTATTGCGTTGCTCTTCGAACCCTCACCACAGGCCAGGCTTATAAATGCCACTGACGGATGAGGCAAGATCCATAGTATAAAGCTGTAGCACGAGGCTCTCCAAAGTTAGTTCAAGCGACATTTCCATTCATCACAGTCCATCAAGCAATCCAACTCACTTGACCAGTATGGCATCGTTCAAGAAGATAACCCTCATTGGTGTAAGAGGTTCACAGTCCGCTGGGTGGAAGTCGCTAATAAATTCCAGAGAGGTCTTTTCGGGTCTGCTGTCCTACCCGAACTCGTGAAGGGAGGATTTGAGGTGACAGTCCTCAGCCGTTCTGAGAAGACTGATGAAGATCTTCCGCCGAATGTCCGCCGTATCACCGCGGACTATAATAACAAACAGAGCCTAGTGGACGCACTGAAGGGCCAGGACGCAGTGGTTTCGACAGTCTCTGCTGAGGCTGCTCTGGCGCAGAAGTTGATCATAGACGCTGCAATCGAGGCCGGCGTCCGGCGTTTCATCCCTTCGGACTTTGGTACGCTCACGACGGATCCTGCTGCCAGCCATCTCCCCCACCACGTCAACTTGGTCGAGATTCAGAAGTATCTGAGGTCAAAGTCGCACGATATCGAGCATACAATCTTCAGCATCGGAGCCTTCACCGATCTCCTCGTCAGCTATGGCGTTGCCTTTGACTGGGAGCACAAGACAGCTCAGCTCTGGGGGGACGGGACGAGCCGCATCAGCACTACGAGCTTGCGCGGCTCAGCAAGGGCCATTGTCGGTGCCCTCAAAAATCCAGAACCGACGAAGAATAAGAATCTTTTCATCCATGAACTTGTCATCACGCAGTCACAGCTGCTGAGTCTTGCGAAGAAGTTCTCCCTTCAGGCCGAATGGACCACCACCAAGATCGACGACCCTGTGGCCGAGTTCGACAGATTGGAAGCCCTTGCGAAAGAAACCCCCGACTTTGTGAACATCATGGCCCTTCTGAAGGCTTCAATCATGTCTGGAAAGTACAAAGCCTACTATCAGAAGGTTGACAATGACCTCGTCGGCTTACCTGTCCTGGGCGAGAAGGATTTGGAGTCGAAGTTTGCAGAGGTCTATGGGGGCTAGTAGATATATTATACGCAGTTGCTTGACTCCGCCCATACGCATAGACTTGCTATAGGATAATATCACTAAAGTACATTGCACACTCCCATTAGCCCAGGTTTGTCCATAAACTTACTGCATGCTGTCGTCACGTTTATCCTATGTGTATACTCAGTCCATGCTAATATTGTGCGTAACTCCAGATGTCCCAACCCTTTGTTCTAACTGGTTTAAATTCTTTTAGCTGCCAACGCCCATTTTGTTACAACACGGAAAAGCCTGTCACGCTGTAACACTGACTAAACGAAGGAAATTGTAAATCCGAAACCATTACCGTAACTGACACGCATATTCCATGAATCGTGTCTAGATGGATCACTTCAAAGATCTGACTTGCCTGGTAGGTGACCTTTCTGAGAAACACTCCTTGACTCATTACAATCGCCTGAGAATCCGTACTCTACCGGGCCCCCCTCTTACAGTCACCAGAGTATAGATTGGACGATTCCAGTGCCTGAGTAGGGCCACAACTTGAGCGACGTCACAGCCGTGCTGTTCATGCATTAAACTGTCCTGAAAACATGGCCTTGGGGCTGACCTGGCGGAACATGGGAATCCAAAAGTTTTTGAGAGAGTCTGCAACTTCCAAAACCCCTGGGACAAGTGGAACGCGATATGCTGATATACGGATGGATACATCGTTATTAGAGGTTCACACAAACATCACTCACAACGATGAAGGTCAATTTATAGTATAGTCTGATTAAACAATTTTCCTTTCTTGCTTACTCTGTCCCTGTGAACAAGAGGCAAGCTGAGCATCAGTTGCTGATTAAATTACCCACTGTATCCTTAAGTCCCATGCTAAACTAAGCTTCAAGGCGTCTATGAATAATCATCCAAAGCAAAGCGATCATGAATACACAATCGTTTCTCGTCTTCGTAGTCGACCGGACCAGGACGCGGTGATAGAACGCAGCAACAATGTCTCTCTTGCATTGCAATTCTCAAGTCAATGCCAACGTAGTTCAAGACTCTGACGACGCCATTCCATTTCAGAAGCCCTGCTAGCGTCTTCTTCCTTCGGCCCAGCTGCAGTTCATCATCAACTTGAATAATCCGCAGTCTCGGGAGAATCGTGGGTTTGGCACAGGCAAGCTTGCGAAGCCAGTTTCCAAGCTGAGCATCTGATGCAAGTCGCGATTCGGTCGCAATGTAAAAGACCTGCAGTGTCTTGGGCAGAACTGCGCTCATAGTGTTTGCTCTCAGCAACTTCACGTACAGAAGAAGCGACGCTTGTTCGATTTCTAAGATCTCCAGGCGTTCAAACTCGAGCAGGGGAGCATTGAAAGTGTCCTTCGGATCATCTTGGTCCTCCAGATTTTCGAGAGCAGCCATGTTGTTCCAGGCTAGTCTTCGTAGGTTTTTCTTAGTATGCTCTGGCCATTGAAGTGAACCGGGCTCGGGGTGGTCACTGCAAGGCACTAATTGGCACTCTAGATCCTCCAAGTATGGGCACAATTGCAATATCTTGGAAAGCGACCTCGGGCTACAATGGACCGAAAGTCTCCGGAGATTCGTCGCGGGTGTAGGGCCGAGCCATCGGTCCTCACAGTCCTCACTAGGGCCAGCTACAAGGCCGCATAGATTGGGAAAACGAGCCATAGACTCCAAAACATCCGCAAATTCATAATAGCGGTCGTATGTCACCCCACGAAGTTGTGGAAAAGTCACCGCTGGGCTTTGCAACTCCTCAAAAAAGCCGAGGGGTTTGTTGAATTTCAGGTGTGTGACTTGAGGAACGAGATTCAGCAGGAGGACGCAGAGCCATTTGTAGAACGCATTCGCCATCGTAGAGTTCCAGGTATAACCATCAGAACCATAGTCCTCGCCCGCCCCACCATTGTCAAACTCGTGCTGTCGAATTTCGTCCAGCAGCTGCGCACCGGATCGCGGTTCGTTGCAGGACAGCACAGATTCGTCGTCACGCATTGCAGCTGCTAGTGCTTGAGTGACTTCATTGGGAACGTGGATGTGGTATCTCGCGCTAGCATCGTTCCAAGCTTGCAGGTCCTGTCGCGTGATGCCTTGAAACTTGTGGATACGATGCTGGTCATGACGCTCGAAAAGCGTCAGATGTCGAACCTGACTGCATAGTGAAGGGTTTGAAATTAACGCGCGAAGGAATTCGGGAATTAGGTTCTTCCCTTTGTGAAACGGCGTGGAATCCCTCGTACGTGAATAGTTCAGAAAGTAGTGGAACAGAATACCTTGGCTCATAGCACGAAAATCGCGGGAAACCAAGCACAGAGCCTTCAGTGCAATTTTCCCTTCCCAAGCCTCGGGGAGCCTAAAATCCGGCATGTCATGTCCATGTTTAGGCATGTCGCAGTGTACACAAAGGTGAGAAAAAATCCGTGTCCAGATCTCTGTGGGTAGTGAAGGGGCCATTGTACTTTTACGTCCCTTGCTGAGCTAATTCTTTGGTGGTTTGTTGAGAGTTTTGTGTGATCAATGCTGAAATAGTATCAGTGTCGTTGTTAGAGTGATTAGTTACTTGCATCTCGTTGGACTCTGCACGCAAGACCGATCTTTATGTATCCAGTTTGAAGTCTGATGTGACAGTGCTCTGTGTTAGGCTTTCCTTTAGGCTTTTGGAAGATCGAATTGGCATTATATTACAGGCACAATGGGCGACATTGTGCTTGAGCAGGCTCCTTGTATCGGGCCTTTTCCGACTTTGTCATTGGTATTGGCAGGTTTTTAAAGAGGAACAAGGGTTTTGTTCGACTGTTGTCCGAATTAGACGACGCTACTTCGCTTTGCATCGCGTATTTGTCCTTGTTGGAGGAGAGTAAGCTTGATGTTTGCAACACCTGATCCAATTGAAGCATTACTACTGTAAGCCGAAGCGGATCTAACTTATCGCATTGTTGCTTCATTTCCTCGTGGCCGTGTTGCTTAACTAGGTGCCATCTTCCGCTAGCTGCAGGAGCGGGGATCCTCCAACGGCATCCTGCCGTCAAGTGCTGTGCCACTCCCACTCCGTGGAAGCTCCACCTTTACTCATCAACCACTGGCAGGTCAAATATAGACAGCTGCCTAGCTATTAACGTTCAGTGGGTGGAGAGTCATCAACATCCTCCTTCCTCCTTTATGCCTGCCTAGGTAGGTAAAATCTGAACCCTCTCACAACTGACCAGTCATTTTTGGGGCTTAATTTCCGACAAGATCTACAGTCACTGTCACGATCGCGCACGAACAATGGCAATGGACTGGCAAAGCGAGGGCCTGGCCACGCAGCCCACGCCACTTGAGGTGATTGATCCGCGGTCCGGCCATCCGCACACACACACTGTCATCTTCCTGCACGGCCGCGGCGACAGGGCCCCCAACTTTGCACGAAGCATCAGGTACATGACCTGGAGCAATTCAAAGCGCCAGACAGCAGTCGACGTGCTGCCAACCTTCCGCTGGGTCTTCCCCGACGCCGGCCAGAAGCCCTGCGCCAGGCCCGGCGCGCTGCCCAGCATGAGCCAGTGGTTCGACGTGTGGGACCACCTGAACCTGAAAGACCACGAGGAGCTGCAGGCGCCGGGGCTGCGGGAGAGCGTGGGCAGGATAAGGACGCTGATCGCCGACGAGGCGGCGCGGCTGGGCGGCAGGTACGACAAGATCGTGCTGATGGGCATCAGCCAAGGCGGCGCCACGAGCGTCCACACGCTGCTGAACCTGGGGCTCCCGGAAGCTTATTCAGGGCCGAAGAGGCTGGGCGCCTTTGTCGGTGTCGCCTGCAGGATGCCGTTTCCGGGCCGCAGCCTCAAAGACACCCGGGATGTCCTGAGCCTGGAGGGTACGGCCAGTGATGAACTTCTTTTGAACACACCTGTTCTTTTGGAGCACTGCATGGATGACCCGACTGTTATGTTTGAGGGGGGAAAGCAGCTACGGCAACAATTGGAAGGTTACGGCGCTTCGGTGACCTGGAAAGAATATCCTGATGGCGGGCACTGGTTCAAGTCACCAGAGGGCTTAGAAGATCTCATCGAATTCTTTTCCAGGGTCTTACCACAAAATTAGGATTGACATAGGCTACAAGATTACGTCGAATGGAACAAAGAAAAATAACACTCAAATTGAGCGTGTGGCTGACTTGAGGATTTTGCCAAGCACAAGGATTCTGGATTGTGGATCGGTACGGCTCCGCCTCTTTGTCGACGGCATTCATATACTAAGCAGCATCCTTTAGTAGCAATCATGATGAATTGGCACACATTTCATGCCAACCAGCCAACTCGCGAAGTATTGTTCAATAATTCTCAAAACATCTGCAAAGACCAGATACGCCATAAAAACACCATGAATGCGATAATAAGGTTCCTGAGACCTAAAGCCACCAGGCCTTGTGATTGTCACTCGACCTCATGTCCCAGTGCCCGAGCAAATCCGGGACCGGACGGGCGCTGCGTCACACCAGTCGTCAAAAAAGGAGGCTATTGTATGAGATGTGCCCAAGCAGAATGCCATCGGTTCTCATACGATCACGGCTCTCCAGGTTTATACCAGAATTCATCAAAACCGACATTTCAAACCACACAACACAGTTTGGATGGCAGTTGGCGAGAAAAGTGAAGAAGATACTTCTATTGTGTGCGATTGAGTTGTACTCGCACCATTTACAACCAACGGTTTTCTGGAAGTCAAATGGCGGGCAGTGTCGCTGGTCTCTGGGGAACAGGAGAGCATAATACCCAGCAGGTGTTCTGGATCAAATGGGTCTGGGACAATTCTCATTTGAGTTTAAACATCACTTCGACTACAAACTCAAAGGAAGGCGTATACACACAGGCAAGGCGTTTTGGGGAAAATCGGACCGGGGGGAGGTGATACTGGTTCAAGAGCAAGAGCTCTTCACAATTCGACGTATATAATACTTAGCCATAATGACATTGAAATCAAGAACTTGAGAAATGCGTGAATTGTGATGGCATTTTACTTGAAATTATGTAATTTCCATTTCCATTCCATGCTACTCCCAGTATTCAAAGATCAGCCAGCGTTGTGGACTTCAACTGAGGTTAAGCATATCATAATAAGAACGTTCTGTCGTCAAATCTGACGCCAACCAGCACCGCATGCACCACAAAAAGTCCACCATCGCATTTGATGACTCTGCCGAGCGCTCGGGCTGTAACATATTCCGACTCACGTTTACAATGGCTCACGGTGCCGATTTGTGACCGTAGGTACTTATGGGAAGTCAGGAGACCAGAATGCGTACAAGACCGGGAGCTGATAATACTAGGTAATGTTTGTCAGTCAAGAGTAAATTCATATTTCATCGAATCAGGATTCATTTCTACAAACGAAATGCTTGAATAGCGACAGTAGCCATTTCACTTCGCAAAGTCATCACAAGGTGTCTGGACTCTTGTTGTGCGACAGCGTCGATTCATATTCGTCCACTGTAACCTATAAAACTCAGAATCATGTATTCCACCTTCGGATTATCGCAGCGGAAATGAACCTGTTGTCCACACAGTTAAATACTTGAGAGTCACCTCGATGGCTTTTCTTTGTAAGGTCTGAAATGGGTGATCGGAACTAGAAATTGGAATTGCATCACATGGGCTTTCCAGTCTTGATATAATTGGCAATTATGTCGGTGATAAGTAAAGACCAAGCTGTTTTAGACAGCATTACTCAAGCTCTTGGGTTCTTCACAATATTTATGGAAGCCATGTTACTTGTGGGTGGCCTCAAGTAAGATCTTTCTTTTCATGCAGCACTATTGGAGGAATAGTTGCTTTAACATTAGTACTTCATCACTCAGAGCCTGTATTCTGTGCTATGGGTATTAGCGAGAAATGTTTAAGGAGATGTGTCAGGTCATGTAAAAATCGGTCATTTTCTTGACTTGCACTGGCTAGAACATTCACTGGCACTCAAATGGTTACTTAGCCTCTACTTAAACTCACCACGGCCTTTCTGCCACCGTCTCAAACTCGTTGCGTACAGTCTTTCCACCTAATCACTTTCTGCTTTAGAAAACAATGTTTGACGAGGAAAGTGTTTCCGTACCGTAACGCTCTCTGGTTTGGGTCAAACTGGTCCGGGTCTTGTATTTTGGTGGCATATTTGATGGATGACTGAAGCAGCCCAGGCGTCAACAACAGCTAAGCATAGAAGGATGCCACCAGAGTCACTGCATCCGTGTGGGTGGGTATTGTGGTAGGGCATCTAGGGACCTGGAGGCTTGGCGGTTCAACGGGCAAGCTTAGCTGTTATCGGGCGGGGGCTGACAGGCTAGACCCCTGGAAACGGAGCTCAATCGCGCCGAGGCCCAGGGTGACATTACACTAGAATGATTGCATCATCCAGGCTTCCTTGCAGTCCCCAAAGGCTCAAGCTCCAAGAGCAGACGGCGACAAAACATCGGCCTTTCCTCTCTCCTCTGTACTTTTTTGCTTTCAACGGGTGCTTGCATGCTGCTCGTACCGTAGTCCGCAGTTCAACGAATTCCGCCAAGATGCGCTCTTCGCTACCGGCCAAGCTCACTCTCCTGCTGCTGGCCTGCTCCGAGCAGGTCGCTGCCTCTCTTCGCGACGGATCACAACAGGTCGTGCTTGCGCCTCAAGAGAACACCAATGAAGCTGCCGCTGCCACCTCAGATTTCTATCCCGAACATGTCGTCGACGAAAGCATCCTTGCGGCCCTCGCAGCACACCCCGACCCTGTCGATGCCATGATCTCGCTACGGCCTGAGATGGCAGCAGAGCTCGCCGAACCCAGGCTGATCCACGTGTTCGGCGAGGACAAGCCGAGGTGGATGAAGGAAGGCGACAAGCTGCGGCTGCGGCGGAATAGGAAGAAGTTCAGGGACATCACCGACTACCAGGACCTATATGCCGAAGGCGCTGGCGCATGGTCTGGAAAAGCTAGTACGCGGACTCCTGGAGACTTCGTGGTGTTCCGATGGTAGAGCTGTTGTGATGCTGACTTCTTCTTCACCCAGACCTTCCCAAGTTGACCCACCAGCGCCTCATCAAGCCTCTTTTCGACAAGATCTCGACCTCCCGCATGCACGATATCCTCAAGCACTTCTCAGGCTACTACAACCGCTGGTTCGGTGGCGAGACCGGCGAGCTGTCGTCCCAGTGGCTGCACGACCACATCGCCGAGATCGTTGCCAACTCGCCATTCCACACCCACATCAGCCTCGAGTTCTTCACCCACCCGTTCCCGCAGTCCTCCATCATCGCCCGCTTCGAGCCCAAGGTTCGAGACCACTCCAAACCCCTGACCATCATCGGCGCCCACCAAGACTCCGCCAACTACGACTTCCCGCTGCTGGCGGCGCCGGGGGCCGACGATGACGGGTCGGGCACGGTCAGCATCCTCGAGGCGTTCCGGATCCTCTCCTCAAGCGGATACATACCCAAAGAGGGACCGGTCGAGTTCCACTGGTACGCGGCCGAGGAGGGAGGGTTACTGGGCAGCCAGGCCATCGCGGCGTACAAGAAGAAAGAGGGCGCCACCATCGGGGCCATGATGGAGTTCGACATGACCGGGTTCATCGCCCGCAACGCGACCGAGAGCATCGGCTTCATTAAGACCGAGTCCGACGGGCCCCTGACCAAGTGGGCCGTCGATCTCAGCACCGAGTACATCAAGTCCATCCCCACGAGCGTCTACGAGCTGATGCCCGGCGCGGGCTCCGACTACATGAGCTACACGAAGCTAGGCTTCCCCGCTACTTTTGCCTCGGAGGGCAATCCTGTGGCCGGTGGGTTCCCCGGCGAGTATGACCCTTATGTGCACACAGCGAACGACACGATGTACGTTGACGATGAGACGGGGTACTTCTCGTTTGATCACATGGCCCGGTTCACTGAGCTGGCCATTGCGTTTACCGTCGAGCAGGCGGGCTGGGATAACGGGTGGAGGTAGATATTTGATTGGCATTAATTGAACATATTCTGGACATCAACCATCTGACCGGAGCGTGGCGCTGACGGTAGAACAGGGCAACCGGGCTCCGGGGCGCTCAAGCCTCGGACTGCTTGTCTTAAGTGAACCACGCGACGCCATCACTCTGTAGGTCTTGCTGCCGTGGCCCGGACCCAGGCCAAATTTGCAACGCATGAACTATACTGCTTTCGAATGCTTGTTATTGAACGCTGGCCAGCAGCGATCAGCGCTAGCTCTTGGGGGCCGGCCAATGCCTGCATTGTGCTGTGGCCGATGAATCCTGGTGGATTCTAGCTCTCACAGCTGTTAGACTATCGATGCTCCCTTTCCGCCAAGCACAGCTCGCGCTTATGCTGTGTCCAGCTCCTGCAAAGCTGATGGCATGTGCTCACATAAACGCTGATTTAATGATTCCAGAGCCTCCTTGCCGCTCAACATTTAATTCGGGCTCTTATATGAGAGGCATGGCGCCCCGAGGCCGTCCCTCAACACAACCACTAAACTGCTATCAAGGCATAACACCCAGGAATCATGACTACCACAATGAGTGAAATCAGGGTGGTGAAAACGCTCAACATGGGCAAGGTAGGTCATAGCAACACAAACAGCGCCAACGAAGAGAATCGAGTTTAACATCACAACCCAGGGCATAACTCTAAAACTCCTCTTCGACCCCTCGGAGCCGGAGGACTCCCTCTCCCGCTGGACGACCGAGGGCATCATCGAGGGCCGCCCCGGCGACGACCTCTTCGAGGTTCCGCCCCACTGGCACAAGCTCCAGTCCGAGGTCATGGACGTGCGCGAGGGCCGCGTCCAGGTCACCATCGACGGCGTCGCCCGCGTCGTGAACGCCGGCGAGAAGGCGCGCATCCCCGCGGGCGCGGTGCACTCAATCAGGAGCTTCCCTGGGGAGAGGGTTGTTTTGCGGGAGAGCACGGATCCGCCGGGGGATTATAAGCATGTGTGAGCTTTTTCCGTCCCTTTCGCTCCCTTTCCCGTGTCTAATGTTTCCACTTGCTAATCACGTCCTAGATTTTTCGCCGACATGCTTTCTCAGACCTGGCCGGCTGGGTTCTGGCACCTGATGCGGACGTTTTATGATGGGGACGGGTATCCGGCGCTGGGGCTTTACTTCAAGTTTTTTGATGTTGCTGTGAGCTGCCATGCCCATTTTTCCTGTCGTGTATATTAAGTGACTGACATGCGTGCCCAGTTTGTTACAGTGTTTGGCGGCATTGCAAAGCTGTTCGTGGAGAAAAGACGGGAGAAGCTGGAGTAGACATTGGTATCCATCTGGTTGTAACATTCACTCCAAACAGACGGGGGATAGCTGTTGAATCCATCGCCTCAATCTATAATAATTGGTTCCGTAGCGTGGCCATTTGCTCTGGCATTCTGTTGCGTCGCCCCCTCCGCCTCCTCCGCCTCCTCCGCCTCCTCCGCCTCCTCCGCCTCCTCCGCTTCGAGTTCTCTCCGGTTCATATCGAACTGGCGAGACTCTGCCACCGACTGCGCCAAAATGTCATCAGCTCATCCCTAGTCAAGTTCGCGATGCTGTCATCGTCACTGTCCCCCTCCAGCTCCTCCGTAACCTCAAGCAGGCTGCGCTCATCCCCACCCTCCGGGAACATGCGCGTCCAGTACTTCTTAAAATAAGGACGCGGGCGCTGCATCTCCTCAGACGGCCCAGCGCGCCCCGTCCGCACGCACACCTCCCACATGACGAGCGACCTGGCATACCCCTTAGGGTCCTTGTTATACTCCCTGGTCATGGCGGCGGCGTCCCTGGTCGCCAGACCCTTCATCCCGAATATCTCGGGGGGCTGCAGCGCCATGTGGTCCTCGTCGTCGGCGCACTTCTTGCGCTGGTTCTCGAACCACGACTTGACCTGCTTCACCTGCAGGCCCGACAGGAACGCCAGGGGCAGGACCTCGCCCGTGTACGGGTAGCCGAACGTCGTGGCGAACGCGTACTCGAGCAGGGCCACCTGCTCCGGCGTCTTGGTCTGCGCCCTGGGGCGGCCGTCCTCGGATGCCTGGCGGTTTGCGTAGTACCTGTTGGAATCAGAGGGTTGAACGAGTCAGCGTCTCCTTTCGGGGTTTGCTGAGTGTCGGGTCGCATACCTGCCGATTTGTTGAGGCCACTGGCTCGCGAACCAGGTGTTAGGGTCACCTGTGATGTCCCCACATCTCATTGCGGTCGCGGTGACGACGTTTCGGCGGCGGGAAGGCTTGTCCCCGAGCTTCCAGAACCTCCATGCTGATTCGATGATCTCCCTGTCGCGATCCGTCCAATCTGCAGGAGACATTGTAAGTGGCTCCCCTCGCGGAACTGTGGCCTGGGTTATCGGTCAGGTGGAAAGGATTGGTCAACTTTGGCTGTGGTAGTAGCAGATGTGCCTGTGTCGGCGCTGATGATTGAAGGAGGGAAAGCATTGCGAAAAGAAATTGCGGTGTGATTTTGCTTGAAGCCAGGGAGACAAGAGGGGTTCTCTACAGCGGTCAATAGTGCAGACTTTCCAAAAACCCCTGGTCCTAACAGATGTGAGCCAGGATCCCTGGCGAAGTTGTTAGTCATGCTTTAGCATGTTCAGCTGGAAGCTCAACTCAGCGTAGCAGAGAATAAAGTAAGGCATGAAGCGGGTGGATAGATAATTACTGAAGTAATCAGATACCATGGTAGAGTATATCATTCGCTAGTGTTGGGACTGATCCACCTAACATCTGGGCCTCCATAACTAGCCCGGCTCAGAATATGGAATAAAAGCTCACTGATGTCCGTATCAACTTTTTGTTGCTTGAATTGGGCATACATGCAGCAAAAGATAACGTCGGCAATATTGCAAGAGAGAAAAGCCCCCTCCCCAAGATATTAGGAAACCATCCAGCAAGGGTTAGCCACAACTAGCAGGTCTAATGTGGTTCTGAATCAACCGTTGGGTACTTTCGAACGAGGCCCCAAATTCGACTTGGGCTCGATCCATTTCACTTTTACTTGATCTCGCACTTCTCCATTCACAATTTGGTCTCCCTTCGCTGCTTAGTGAGATAGCGTACAAGTGGGAATGGGGTAAACATCAAATTTGAGGCCTGTTAGTATCTTGAAGCCGTATTGGCGGAAATGTGAATGATTCAACTTAGTAACGAATCCAGAATCTACAACTTATGTGCCCAGTTGTGGAAACATATGCTGGGTTCTATACCATCTCGTTTTCTGTTCCTGGGACCGTCGAGATGCGGATGGATTCGTCCATGACGTATGATGTCTTCATTGCTTTTAGAGCAGAATCAAATGAAGCGGCAGATGCATAGCGTGCGCCTGTCAATAGCAGACTTTCATCCAAATGCCATCAGTGCGTCGTGAATGGACACCTGTATTTAACCCCATGGAAATAGACGCTCTCTCAACTAAATACTCCCCCGCCGTTCCAATTCCTGACTTAGGTTCGAGCCAATATCGACTTGCTCAAGTTGCCATGCCACCAATTTACGCTCAATTTCCAGCTTTAGCTCAGTTACACTGTGCGCCGTGTAGGGCTCCTGATAGACTCTCAGGCTCGCTCGGATTGTACTGAGAACGTGGTCAAGGACGTTCAATGCCTTGACATACCTCTCGTCTTTGGCGAGGGACAGGGCAAGGTTCCTCGCTGCAGTTAGCGTATTTGGATGATCTGCCCCGAGCACCTTCTCAGTGAGCCTCATAACTTCTGCTCCCATCACGTTAGCTTCGACAACTCTTCCCATATCTCCCAAGCATAACGCCAAGTCAGACCTTGTGGCCAAAACTGTCCGATGTTCCGGCCCAGAAACTTTTGTTCTGATTTTCGTGGACTCCGTAAAAAGTTCCAATGCTTCCTCGAATTTCCCCACGTGGTGAAGCATGTTGGCTAGAGCTTCCATATAGCTGACGGTCTCAATATCTGCAGGGCCGTTCACCTCCTCACTTAGCCTCAAAACCTCCCTGTGCATGGTTTCGGACACTTCAAACTCCCTGTGAATCTCAAGAAGCCTCGCCATATCATGCAGACTTTGAATGGTATCCGGGTGACGATCGCCAAAGGCCTCTCGACGGTAGTGAAAAAGCGCGCGTCCCATGTCAGCCAACTCGTGGATATCAATATCGGGGGGGTCGACGCCGCCGAATAGAACGAGTGATTGAAAGTAAAACCCCATACTTGACCAAGTATCGGGGTGTTCTGAGCCTAAGTGGCTCTGCCTTATCTCAAGGGACCTCCTGAAGCGCCTCTGGATGTCTACCAGGCTGTCTCGTACCGAAATATTGTAAGCTCCAGTGCCGAGCAGTAATTTCGCCTTTTCAAGATCAGAATCCCTATCGTAGATGTTGAAGATGTGCTTGAGAAGAATGTCGGCATGAGGAAGCAGGCTCTGGCATTTGTCCCAATAATCATCCTTTCGACTATCCTCCGGAACAGGAAACCACATCGTCAACAATTCCAGCGCCCGCAATGCCCACTTCTCGCCGTCCGCTGGTCCATTTTGCTCAAGCCAGAATTTCGTGGCAACCTGAATAAGCCTGTGTGTGCTATAGCCAGTTCCCGCCTTGTTCATACTAACCAGGGAGAAGGCCTGCAGCACAGCGATGCTTTCATCGAACTCAAAAGCATCGGTATCGCCGCCACGCAGAAGTTGCCCAGGAACATCGTGGTGCTGATAGAACGCCATCAAGCACAAAGACTCAGCAGCTTGGGAGTGGTTCTTCTGGATCCATTCGAAGGAAATCTGCCAGGTTCTGGCCACTGATTCCATCGTCTGTTCTTGTCGGCCATGGTCGATAAACTCGTGGCTGAGAAGTCGGCTCCTAAAGCTGTCACTCGTGCGATAGAGTTGTAGATATTGCTCCACCGACTTTCTCCTCTTCAAAATGAAGGAAATGGCCTGTGTAACGGCGAGTGGGATATGGTCAAGCTCCGAGAGAAGTTCGATGAGATGAGCTTCCAGCGGGTCCGGGCCTAGCCTCTTGCGCAGCAACCCCAGCCCTTCTTCTCTCGTCAAGAAGTCGACCGAGATCGGACTTACCGGGCATGCTAGATCGAAGGCCACATCTCGTGTCCTTGACGTGAAGAGAAGCCGCCCGTGTGAGCATCGTGGAAGAACCTGGTAAGGAGCTTTGTCGTTGTGACACTTCTCACGGAAGAAGGCTGTCTCATCGTCCACATTGTCGATGACCATGGTCCAGGGCTGAAGGAATTCTGTCTCTAGCCAGCTTTTAACAATCATGAGACTGCCTTTCTGAGCATCCTTAGCGTCGTTGATGCCAAATTCCTTTGCCATGCGTTGAAAGGATTCTTCGAAGCGTGCTATAGTCGCTGCATTGACCCAGAACACGGAGCAAGTGGGCATTTGATGACGTTTTCGGAAGCAATACTCGAGTGCTATTTGTGACTTCCTGCGCACAGATATAATCTCAGTCGAAAGTCTTCGTCGCAGACTATTTGAACCTTACCCGATGCCTCCCAATCCATAAAGGGCCACCTTTGGCTGAGTTCCATCGGACACCTTAAAGCTCTCGTCAATCTGGTCGAAAAGAGAGTCCCGGCCTACAAAGTTGGGATTCCGATCGAATGGAACAAGCCAGAAGGATTTTTTCACAGCCGAATCCGGTTGAGTTTCTCCGATAGAATGATAGAATGTCAAAGTGTGAAGAAGTTGGCTCAGCGCCTCGGAGGCCTTCTTCACCTTACCATCCGTCGTCAGACTTTGAAAGGCCTTCTTCCTGCGCTCCCATTTTGAGGCATCCGAGGCTGGTAGTACACTATCCAATATGTTACCCAGCACCTTCGTCTGTCTATGACACGCCAAGACGATGGGTTCGAGAGCGGCCTTCGCTGTGTCGTCGAGCTTGCCAGACTCGGCTCGGTCCTTGATTCTCCTTAGCCCGTCGATTATGACTGGTAATTGCGTTTGGATCTGTGCGAGGGCATTCGTGCTGTCCTTGAGGTCGTTACTGAACTCGTTCAGGCGGGAGACGACCTTCTGCGCGAAATCAACAAATGCTATGATGCTGCTTGCCAAGCCAACAGCGGCAAGGGCCTCTGCCATTTCGTCTTGTCAGCTGTCGAAGGGAAGTCACCAGGTGGACATCGGGGAGTCAGGAAAGTAAATTGGGCGGCAAAGTGAGGGGTTTAGCTGAACCCATATCGGCGGTTTGTGTAAAAATTGTAAGACTTTTAGGTAAGCATTTCTTCGCCACGATTATTCGTTCAGTCTTGCCCAGTCACGGTTGATGTGGGGCGTACCACGAGGCGGAACGACAGGGGCAGGTCATAGACAAGCATGCTCTGCTTTCCATCTCGCTGTTAGGCTGCGGATTCCCCATCATTTGCATGATTTCGGAAACGCTGAAGAATTGAATCGAGATTGCGGCTTTCGGAGGCATATTGGTTGATAACCCAGCGCGAATCGATTTTGTCTCGCCTGCAGTCTTCTCGTGACGGACGGGGGTCATCTTTGTACCCCGAATTGTCTCTTCTGCCAGCTGCTTGCCCTAGAAATTCATTCCACATGAGGTCTGAAATAATTTGGAATAATACCACGTCAAATTCCAGTAAGTGTTTTCTGAAGAAGAGCATTGTTCTCGCAGTGCACGTCAGTAAGTTACAAACTCAGAACGGAGAAGTGCTGACGTAAGATTCGTTTTGGCCCCCTTCGCCGTTTCTAAATCTGGAGCGGGCCTCAGACCTGCGGCTAACTTCGCTCCACTTCGTCCTCCACTTCGACTCATCCACCTGAATCCTGGACTGCAGCTCAAGTAAACTAACTCACCACGCCTCACATGGCCACGATGGCCCTGTGACCCGCCAGCCTCCATTCTCCTCCTTGAGGACTCGTCATGGCCGTCATGTCTGCGGACTCACCATTGCGCATGCCTACCTTCACATGGAGTCGAAGCCCTTCAACGACAGGCTCTGGATCAGACTCCTCGTCCTTCTCGCCTACAAGACTGCGACTCAGAAGCACGCCAACCGACTGAGTCTCACCAACAGCCCAGGCCGTGTCATCTTCATCTCGCCAAGATGCTGCATCAAGTCCACTCCCTTCACCAGGCTCGCCGAGGCCAGCACCATGCAATTTGTCGCCCAGCACACCTCGGTGCCCGTACCCAAGGTCTACTCGGCATTTGAGCGCGATGGGCGGGCTTACATCATCATGGAGCGGATAGAGGGAGAGAACCTCGCGGATGGATGGAATCGCCTGTCGGACGAGTCTAAGGTCAGCATAATGGAGCAGCTCAGGGTCATCGTGCAAGAGCTCCGAGGCGTCAAGCCGCCCTCTGGAGTTGGTGTCGCAAACGTGGACGGAGGCCCCATATTTGATCACCGTCTGCCCTGTAAGTCGCTGTGGGGTCCATTCCCCACCATTCAGGACTTCCACCGGGAGCTTCGAGGAGGCATCGCCGCGGACGACATTCAGGATGACGCGTCGTCGCCGGGGGTCAAGGACATGGCTTCGTTCCACGAGCAGGCCTGGAAGGACCCTGTCTTCACGCACGGCGACCTGAGCAGCTCCAACATTCTCGTCAAGGGCGACAAGGTGGTGGGCATCGTGGACTGGGAGACGGCAGGGTGGTACCCGCCTTATTGGGAGTACACGTCCGCGAAGCACCCGAACCCGCAGAACCGCTGGTGGCAGGATGAGGTGGACAGGTTTATCACTCCTGCACCGGAAGCATTGGAGGCCGAGGCCATCAGGCGCAGGTTCTTTGGAGACTTTTGAACAAATCCGATACATAGTAATACAATATTTCCCAGATATCCCGTAAACGCCCCGGCGGTGCCTGACCTATCTTGTTCTCTTACACCACAGCCGTCGCCGAAGTCCCGCTCCCAAACTGGCCTCTCAACAGCATCAACCACACCATCAAGCAACAACCTCCTCGTCTCGCAAAAAGTCAAAAGTCGCCACGCGGCTCGTATCAAACCACCCGGGCGTCGCCCTCCCATCAAAGCGGTGCTCGCCCTCCTTCCGCTCAGCAAAGTCCAGCGCCGCCTCGCCGGCCTCCTTCCACCCAGAGACCGAAGAGCGGGCCGACAGCGCCTTGCCGTCGGCGCGCAGCATGTCGATGGCCTCGCGCAGCCACCAGACGCAGTTCCAGCCCGACTGGTTGTCGCGGATGGGCACCTGCCGCAGCACGGCGGCGGCGCGCTCGGGGCTCGCGACCTTGCCGATGATGACGCGCACGAGGATCATGGACGACGGGTTCATGCTGATGTCGCGCTCCTCGAACACCCAGTGGTTCTGGGTGCGGCCTTTGACGGTGGTCATTTCCTGCTTGACGTGGAACCGCTTGCCTTTGGAGTTGCTGTCTTCATATTTTGGGCCGATGAGGAGGGCCCAGTGGTATCTTTCAAGAATAGTTTTAGCAATTTTGGGTTGGGGTTGTCGTGTTCCGGATGTGTGCCAAACTTACTTGTCCTCGCCTCCGGACATGACGCTCTTCCCACCCCTGGCATATAGTGCGATGTATAGCCTGTCCTTGTTGGACGGCCTCATGTAGACTGGGACGGCATGTGGCATTTTCTCTGATGACCAGCCGAAAAGTACAAAGAAACCATTGATGGATGTGAAAATGGAAAAGGCCCTGTGCAACAGTGAAGACGGCCAGCGACTGCTGCTGCGAAGGAGAGAAATACAGTACTCTAGGTACTAAAGAAATGGAAACAAACACGGTCAAAATGGCCGTCGAGGCATCAGACCGGTGGCTGGTTGGCGACCTTTTTCCTGTCCTCTACTGTGAGGCCACAATCCTCCTTAAGCGGTGGCTCCCGACGAAATGCACATGTCCGAACAGGCCATCAGTCAAGCTGGGGTGGTCAGCGCAGGAGCATATAAGGGATATCTATTCGGTTTATTAGACATTGTCTACGGTGAGATAAGCACATTGCCTATTTGACCCTGGATATGTCGGGGTCTATTAATGTGTGTGTGTGTGTGTGTGTGTGTGTGTGTGTTGGCATTCCTAGCCAAGCGGATCCCAAGGCTGTGACGTGGTACTGCTATTCTTGAGAGTGATCCCGGGCTGGGCGGATGGGGTGACAGAGGTGTTGTACCAACTCCGAGGATCTCGATAGGAAGACAGGCAGGCCGCCGGGAAGTTGGCCCGAAACATTGTTTCAAGTGTCGGGGAGTTTTTGGCCACTTTGACTCGTTCCAAGACTCTTCGGGAAGACTATTCCACCTCGCCTGCGGGTATGCGTGCTGAAAAGCTTAAATCCCAAAATAAAACAAACATGTGCGAGACCCTGAGAGATGACATCAACTGTTGGACATTCACCGCTGCAGGTGGCTTTCGGTGTAAATTTGGGCTGCTGTGCCGCACGCTCACGCCATGTGGCTTATGGGGAGACTTTCGGGTGGCTGTCTCATGGCCGCGGCACTTGAGGCCTGTTTCCGAATCCTTCGAATCCTACACGAACGCAGGCAACAACACCAATATAGAAGCAGATAAATGAACATATTTATCAAAAGGGGCAGTCTGTGCCACCTGGGATAACAGTCCACTGGCGACGACCGACCTCGGCGAATGAGGAGGCCGTCTGGTGTGTTCGGGTTATCACCACAACGGCGTAGTTCCTGAAACACCCGGGCAGGAATTGGGATGAGCGTCACATTATACCAATCAATCAAGGTTGTCCGAGGCGTCACTCCGTGCCCGCGATTGCATTGGCTCAGTGTATGTGGAACACACCGGTTTAATTAATCTCTGACGAACAAGAACAAAAACCTCAACATCCCACGCTGCCGTCACAAATTGATGGTGACGTTGTAAGTGGTATCTCCCTCCAGAGTAATAGACCGCCCCATATACACAAACACCCCGACCGTCCCAGCAGGCGCAGTCACATTACACCGCAGCACATCGCCACCCTCACCGCCCGCAACAACAACCCACCCAGCCTCCAGCACCCCAAACGCAGTAACCACCCTCCCGCTCGCCCGGTTCAGCCCCATCAACACACCAGCAGAAACATCAACAACCCACCTCGCATACCCAAACCCCGGGAAACCATCCGTAGGCCGCAAGCCCAGCACCCGGCCCGTGAGCACGTACGTCGCGGCGCCGCCCCACGGGTGCGCGAGGCTCGTGAAAAGCCCCAGCCCGGGGTCCCCGGCCTGCGACACGTACTCCCAGCTCGCGCCGGTGGCCGTGGTTTGGTTCTTGCCCAGCATGGCGCCCCACAGCGAGCGGACCAGCGCGCCGGCGGAGGTCACGAGGCCGGCGGCCTTGGCGGTGTCGTCCTGGGATGCGGCGGCCGTGGCGGCGGAGAACATGGCGTCGAGGAGGAACCCGTTCGTGTTGGGGGATATATTGGCCGAGGCTGCGTCCGCGGCCGTCGAGTCTCGGTAGCCCGGGTGCAGCTTGAGCCGTGCCTCTGCGGCGGCGAGGGAGCGCGAAGCTTGGGTTGCGTTTGCCACGCCTGAGGTTATGCAGAATGCGGTGGAGGCTACGGAGAAGTCGGACGGGTCGGCGGCTTGCTGGATATAGACGCCTTCCGAGTCATCCCACAGCTGCGCGTTGATGGCTGCCGCGAGGGAGTCGGCTGCTGAGGTCCAAGATTCCTGCGATGAGGTGTCGTTGAGGGCTGCCGCGATCTCTGTGAGGCCCCGGAGTGCCTGGACCGCGAGGCATGAGACGGCTGAGCCCCCGTCTGGCGGGCCCAGAAAAGCGACGGGAACGTGGACCAGTCCGTCTGCTGGGCTTATGGTGCTGAGCAGGAATGAGACTGCCTTCTGCCAGCGTGGCCATGTGTCTGCCACGAAGGACAGGTCATTCGTGTGCTGCACGTAGCTGTGGAGGCTTGCGAGCCCGAGGAACTGGTAGTCTACCAGGTCGCCAGTGGTGTTATACGTCTCAGAGGGGTTATATCCCAGCGGCGGGTTGAGTGTTAGCTCGCCGTCGTCGGTCTGGGTGTCTAGTAGGAACTGCAATGTTCCCCTGGACAAGTCATTGCGCGATGTGCTCGTCGCGATGATGCGTGCCGTGTGGTAGAAGTCACCTAGCCACACCGTTCTGTCACGCTTTGGGCCGTCCAGGCATACCGAGCCGACGTTGGATTGGGTCCCGTACTCAGCCAGCACATCTGGGGAGGTCATATTGTTGGAGTAGAGAGATGCCCCGGTGGCAGTGTCTGTGACGGCCACGTTGCGGATGTAAGCTGAGTGATCCTGCCATGCACCGAAACCGAAAGTGCCACCGGTATTTATGGTGCCACCGACATAGTAATCAGGTAGGGACGCGTTAAATATCTGCTCCTGGCTGACTGAGACTGCTAGGTGGCCACTCTGCGAGAGGGAGGTCGATATGTTGTACCAGGATCCCTCGCTCACGTTGAATGGAACTGGGAAGTAGTCAAGCAGGTAAGACCTTACGAGCGACTGGTTGCGAAAGTTAAACCCGTAGCCAAGTAGTATCGAATTTGGCTGCAGGAAGGTTCTGTTCGTGTTGACAAAGGTGGTCTCCTCGGGCAAGTCGCTGACGAGCATGAGCTGGATCGCCGTCGTTCTCTCTGTACTCGCGACGCTCCACCAGACGCCGGCTCGAGCAATGTTGGTCTCGAATTCCAAGGTGTAGTCAGCAAATCCTGTGGCCTCAAGTGTGAGGGAAGGCTTGGTCGACCGAACCAGCACCCCCTTGTCTGCATCTACCTCCCACACTGCGCCCTGTGATCCTTCTTCTACACACGCAGTTGATGCCGCTACTGCACCCAGCTTCCACACCTCGTTGAACGTCTCGTCGCTACTTTCAAAGGCGCCCGGGAGCTTATCAACCGCAGTAGTGTCTACTGTAGTTTCAAATCCCACACTGTCGAAGGATATACCTCCGTCCGTGAGCAGGGTTATTGACTGCCACCGCTGCCCGCCCTGGAGCAACGGCGCGGTGAAGCGGCCCACGTCAGTCACATTGAACGTCTCGGCACGGAAGCTGTTGGAAAGCATCGGCGAGAAGAGGAATGGGCCGTCAGACCACGGATCGCTCAGACCCGCGAACGGCTCGCTGTACCTGACCTCTATCTGGACCGGCTGGCTGAGGCTGGAGACCGTAAAGAAGGCGTACCCGGCCCGCTCGATTCCATAGTCCAGGGTGGCCACTGGTGTCTCCTCATTCAGAGTGAAGGGGGCCACATTGCTGGTTTCGAGTGACGGTGCGCTACCCAGGGCAAGGCCCACGGGGATCACATCTGATGATCTGAGGTTGTTTCGGTCCGGTCAGAAACGCCCAGTGCATGTGGACTTCGTCGTCCGCAGACTGCAGAGTCCATGTAAACGTACCCACGTGCCAGCGCCGCTGCCAGTTTGACCGCCGCCGCTGCGAAGGCCGAAGACTTGAATCCACCCGAATATTTCATCGTCAAGGGGTCGTTGCTGGATTCAAGTCTTTGAGGCAGGGCCAAAGGGGACAGAAGCACCTGGTCAGTCATCTTGAAATCCCATGCACGATGGATACCGCGCATTTCAGTGTAGCATTGGGAAAAACAAGTCTGCAGCAGATTGGTTAGTTGGGGACCGGGGTAAAGTCGTATGCTTCGATTTCCGTGTGACATGACATCAGTTACGAAAATCATCCACTGGCCGCACACCGCTTACAATCCACTGAGTGAGACAACAATCTACATGCCTCCATCCATGGGCGATGGATGCAGATCTAGTCTTGGCTTGAGGCTAACACAATATGCTTGATGGAGCTCAATTCTGCTACCCGCCCACCTGCCTCGTCTACAAACTCTTCAACTCCTGCTAATGCCTAATTACTCGAAGACATTTTACAAGCTCTAGTACTCTGGGTTGCGCCCACATGCCGAATTTGCTACCCCACATTTTGCAGTGTATGCTGGGATATGCACGCCAGAAGGTATAGACTCGGATGCAACCTAGAGTGTGCGGAGCAGATTGCGGGTTCAGCTTCTGGTCCAATTGCATAATTCAATTCGTATTCAACAAGCCTGCCAGTACATGCCAGTCCGCCTGTTTGCTGTTCCGGGTGCTGACTAGTCTTATGTCTCGGTATGATCCCGATTCCCACGTTGCCGGACCCCCTTCGTCCAAACGTGGGAAGTCCATGGTAGGATCAAGAAGAACGTCCCGATCAGAGAACGGCTGATTGGTCAGGACTCAGTTGATCACAAATGGCGTCGAGATTTGATGCAAGGGGCCAAGCAGCGTAACTTGATGCCAATAGGGCCGGGGCAACTTCAATGTATAGAAAGCTTGAGATATTTAGACCACCACGATGTACTGTCCTAGCATTTACTGGCTGGAGGAGACGGATATCGAAAGTACATGATCTTGCTATAAGTGCCGAGACCCTCAAGAAAAGAAAGAAATGCTGTAAGATGTACTTTCCATGAGTCAAAATGCGAACTGGCGCAAGCTACTTCTGAAGAAAGCAGAGTGAATGTTGTTGAAGGCAATAATGGCTATGGAACGAGAACGACTGCGTTCAATAATGAGCGGGTGAGATCAACTTTACCATCACAAGGCTCATTTAATATCTTCGTTTCCAGATTGGCCGTTCGGGCATCAGAAAAGACATGATAGAGCCTGGCAACTTTCGGCACTCATATTGAACTGTCTCATTGACAAGTTCATCCCATGTGCTGGCAACACCCATGCTTTCATCGGCGGCAGAGCCACAATCTTGGCAGACGTAAGTTTCTATTCAATAATGTTGGTTTTCTTGGCGAGATTTACATTACCGCCATCCAAGAGGCCCCTATCGATTGACTGGGATGCACCGTCTGACATGCTTTAATAAGGTTTTGAGCACGCTGTATGGTTGCACGTGTCGATGCGTCCTGTGAAGAGCTCCGTATCCTTTGACTGTGACACACTTCCTGCCTCGAGACACTGCTGCGAGCGCAGACAACTCTCCCTCATGATTTTCTGAACTTCACGTCTGTTCAACATGAGAAATATGGGCTCGTGGTTTTCACTAAAGAGTGTAGGGATGGGTGTTTTGAGCAAGGTGACGAATGCATGAACCAAGCTGAATGCCACCAAACGCTAAAGTCTCCTGCTCATCACTGAGTTTGTTGAACTGTGGAACTACGGAACAATCGGCCAACCACTATGCAGCAATGGCCGAAGGTGCAAAGTTACACAATAACCAAAGTGAGACATTCGTGCGCCGGCTGAGTATTTCTTTCAGCTCGCCGATGGCTGCCTGATCTCATTCTTCACGCCCCCCAGGCACCCTGCACGTCCCGTAGAGAAGTCATGAATACCCTAGTTGCAATCGCGGGGATCTATCTGTTTGTCCAAGATGGCCATGCCGGCTTCATTCCTCCAAGTGGCTCACTGAGTACACGGCAGACCGGCCTGCTCGACTGCCTAGTCAACAGCTCCGTGCCACTGACAGTCTCCACGAGCGCCAACTGGACCGAAGTCGTCAAGAGCTACAATATTCGCCTCCAGTATGACCCTGCAGTCATTATCATCCCGGAAACAGCACAGCAAGTCTCCGACGCGGTCGTCTGCGCGTCCCGGAATGGTATCAAGGTCCAGGCCAAGTCAGGCGGCCACTCGTACGCCTCGACAAGCTCTGGTGGGAGGGATGGGTCCATGGTTGTTGACCTGCGCCGCTTCCAGGCAGTGACCGTCGACGAGGCTACTGGCATCGCGTCCGTCGGTGGAGGAGTGAGGCTAGGGAACATGGCCTTGGCACTTAATGATAAGGGGCGAGCTCTTGCACATGGGACGTGTGCAGGAGTCGGTGTAGGGGGTCATTTCACCCTCGGCGGGTATGGGTACACGTCCCGGGCCTGGGGCATGGCGCTGGACCAGATCGTCGGACTGGATGTAGTTAAGGCGGATGGCGCGATTGTGCATGCTTCGGAAGACGAAAATCCAGATTTGTACTATGTAAGTGACCCGGGAGTGAGTGATATGATGAGAACATCTAGGAGACTCATGCTAATCACGCCTAGGCCATGCGAGGTGCTGCTCCATCGTTCGGGATAGCGACGACCCTCTACCTTCAGACCCAGCCAGCTCCAGCTGTCACAACGTATTTTGACTTCTCGTTCCCCGGCGCTGCACCCGCGACGAGCATAGATACCGCAGTATCATCCTTCATCCACCTCCAAGACATGGCCCAAAACGCCTCGGTGACAACACGCAATCTGAGTTTCGGGATAACCCTCGGTCCCAACGGCTTCCAGGTCCGCGGAGTGTACCTGGGCTCATCGAGCGACTTCAGCAGCACCATATCGCCGGAACTTTTGCGCGGATTACCTGAGCCCTCGTCGCCGGTGACAGTGCAGGAACTCGACTGGCGCTCCAATCTAGAGGTCCTTGCGGGAGGGAGTCTGGCCGTGTCCACCGCGGAGCCATACACGGCGCGAGACAACTTCTTCGCCAAGAGCGTGGCCGTGCCGGAGCCCGGCTTGTCCGCGGCGGCGCTCAGGAGCTACATCACCTTCATCGCAAAACAGGGCGCAAACCCGCCGGCCCCGGTGTCGTGGTTCGCTATCATCAATCTGGATGGCGGGGCCGATAGTCAGATCAACACGCGGGACTCCAACTTCTCTGCTTACGGACACCGAAACCTCATGTGGACAGTGCAGAATTATGGGTTTGTCGGGGCCCAAGAGACGTTCCCTGCGGCAGGGATTGAGTTTATGAATGAACTCAACGGGGCCATCACGGATATCCTGTCTGATGAGGGGATTCAGTACGGGGCGTATATTAACTATGCAGATCCAACTTTGGGTGCTGATGAGGCAAATCGGTTGTACTATGGCGATGGGTTGGTGTCGAGGTTGAAGGGACTGAAGGAGGTTCTGGACCCAGGGAATGTTTTCGCCCATCCGCAATCCATTATTCCAAGTGGTTGAGCCTCTAGATATGTGCGACAAATCGTGTGTATTTCCAAGAAATCTATCTGTAGCTGCTCCAGGAAATGATCACTTTTATGTTCCAGCATTTGCTTTTTAATCGACTATCCAGCCGACTCGATCAACCTTTGACGTGTTGACCCAACTTTGTCCCCTGCTCGTGAAGAAATGCCCTGTTTTTACCAATGAGTCTGGGATAAGGCGCTGCAAGACAACACCTGAAGCTGAAAGCTCCTGCTCTATTGACATGAAACTGGAAACCAAGACCAAATGTGTCTCGTGCGTCTGGCTCTCCATCCAAGCTCCAAGATCTTGACCGATGTTATCAACGGCATGTTTTATTGTTTTAGTCCACAACTCGACATCCTCGGTACTACTGCTTTGAACAAGACCACGAAAGCCTGACCAGTCTATGTTGTCAAGATGCTCAAAGACAATGTCGTCGTCGACGTTGCTTGTCGTGTCACCAAACGTCATTAGACAGCGGATTCCATGCAGTGACGTTTTGCCTGACGACGAAGCGACGACGCATGCTTGTTGTATGTGCACCTGGCCGGTTGGCAGTACTGACCACGTTTTAATCGAGGGATGTGTCGCGAGGGCACTGAGACGGGGGCGCTCCAGCATATAATTGACCGTGTCAATGCTGAAAGGGAGCATGGATCCTTGCGTAACCGGCCAGGAGCCGTTCGGGTCGCGACTGATCTTGAGCACAGTGTTGAAGAACTCGGAGCCTGGAACATTCTCGCTGAGCTCTCGAACGAACCGTGGTGGATATTTCCCGAGAACTAGATCTTGTTCCAGCCGTGTCTCGAATTCTGCCATCCGGGCGGGCTCGGTTGCCTTGAGAGCTTCCTCATACCACCTAGTGACACCGATAGCTGACATGATGGCTTCTGCCCGCCTCCCGGAGCACTGGCGGCGATCTCCGAGGTTGAGAACAGCCACCCTATCAAGGTTCAGCAGTCCATCTAGTCCTGACAAATGCACCCAAGCAATTACTTCATTGAAGGCTGCATGGCTTCTTTTCGCACCCATCCCGTTGATCATGTCTTGGAGCCCTTCTCGCAAAATCTTATGGTTTTGAAAAAGCCTCAAGATAGCAACAACGCCACTGAGAGGCAGAGGCGTAATACCATCAGATGTCGCGAAGCTGAAGTCCTTGGCACATAGCCACATATCTGGCCTTAGCACTACTTCTTGCAAGGTCCAGAGAGATGTGAACCATGGATTCAAAGTTCCCTGAAAGAAAGGTCGAATGTCGTCGCTCTCGGTCATGACAGGAAGAGCACCGTCATTATGTGCATCAAGAAGCCCAGATGGTTTGTCAGATACGAGTTGCCACATCTCTTCAATCATGGATTCTAGTCTCTTGTCTGGCCTCTCATTCTGAGGCTGAAGAAGGTGAAGAACTTGGAAATTCAGGACATAACCAAGCCCTTGGAGACTTTCGACGTTGTTGAGCCAGGCGATAGCATATCGAGCGCCTCGGAATATCTGAGCCTGACGAGAGATCTCCTTGAACCCAAGAGCCGAATGGTCCTGAGGTATGCAGAGAAGGTCAAACCAGACGTACCGAGTTTTGGAGGGCAGCTTTTTCAGTAGCTTTGGCAGTTGCACAACTTCGAATCGCGAGTTTTGGGGGACCTTCCAGTGAACCCCCTCGATCTCCGCCGGTGCCTCGTCTTTAGCCCAGCGACCCCATGTATGGCTGACAACGGTGTATATCGGATAATCTTGTAGGCTGGAGGTCTCAATGGTCATGCATCGCTCGCTGTCCCATAGGAAATATGGTAGGTTTTGGGTGTCGGCTTCTGTTTGTTGCTGTAGCCACGGGCATGGCTCCACAACCGGGCCTTTTGCAAGGAATGAGGTGGCAATGTTTTGTTCTGCCCCAGCTATGTCTGTCGAATCACCCTGGAGCTTGAGTGGGCAGGGGTTATAGAGCCTCCATGCCAAATGGTGACAGAATGAACCCGTCACAGCGGTACGTCGCCTTTGATGCAGAATATGACCCCATTCAGACTTGGAAATCATCTCGCTCTTGGCATCACGCCGAAACTCTGCTTCAAAAAGATCCTGGATCGCCGCATGGTATATGAGTGCCACAGGCGTATTAGGCGTGTCCGGCCCCTCGATGTCACCTACGGGCCATCGCTTAAGCTCCAAGTGCCGCATGGTACGATCCCAATCAGACTTGTCGAGTCCTCCTTCTTTGGTCGGAACGGCCTCTAGATTGTCACAGCCACTGATGATATCGAATATAGCAGCCAAGGAATGGCTAGACTCCTGATATGATGCTGTCCACCATTCGTACAGCACCTGGAACGAGCTTCGTTGCCATGCCGACATTTTCATCTCGAATGTCTCTCGTGTGGAAGTTATTGGCTCTTCCAACATAACATTTGCGAGTCGATACCAGTTCAGTAACCCCTCTGACCGACGGCTGGAGCGCGCTTTCAACCAGAGACCAGATACATCAATGGTCGCTCTTGCTAAAGATCCCGCAGCTTCCGCAATGCCCATAACCGATTCCACGTGTTCCGAAGGTTGCGAAAGATCCAAAAGAGCCAAAAATAAATCTTCCATGTCAGTACGAACGGGGCGGAATTTCTTTTCGGCCTTATCACAGAGAGGAAGTTGGGCTTCTTCCCACCCCTGCAGAGTCTGTTCGGCTGTGACTAAGGCTCCTTCTGCCACGGTCAAACTTCCCATCAGCATCTGGACATAGCCTTCTGGGTGGCTTGAGGTTGAAAGAAGGTCATTGAGCGGCTCCATGCGCCCTACTTCATTCCTGAAGAGGATTACAGTGTCTTTCCAACAGCTGATCAGCTTGGGGTACCATCTCTGTTGATTGAACTCTGAACTGCCGAACACTTGGTTGACAAGTGTGCCCAATGATACATCGTCCCGACGTGACCGCATTGCATCTTTTCTGAGGCAATTCAAGCTGAGTCCTTTTGGCGTGGACCGATTGCCGTGTCGTAGGGTACAAATGGGCAACTTTGGTACCGGTCTTCAGGTGCATATCGCAGGCAAAGAACGCGCCTCAGCTGACATACCCCGCCCAGCCAACCATGGCTCAGCTTATCTCAGCCGTTGTGACATGATGGACAAACCACCGATTAGGAATAGCGGACAGCATCAAGTACTGGAAGAAGTGGGGCTACGTTGCAAGAGCTAAAAGTTTGAAGGCATGTTGTAGATCTGACAATGGCCAAGACTTAGTGTCCTAGGAGCAAAGACTTATAACTTAATAAGTGAGGAAGTACCATTATTGCTCGAACTTGGAATGTCTGCATAGTGTGGTGAATTGCACAAATCACATTTGTTAAAGGAATATTAGCTTCAAGCTTAAAACTTACAAGGTAGTGTATAAGATTAAACCCACCTCGATCTGCTCCTGTACTCAAAGGCAACAAGGCTCAAATTTTATTGTCTTCTATAAGACCAGAATGAGTAATTACACAACTTTTACGGAAATTCGATCTTGAAAGATTGCCCGTGTATCTTCCGAGTATGACCATGCATCCTTCTCATATGCATCTACTATAAAGCTCTTCATGTCTTCCCAATCATATCCTTCAGGTGCATCCCCCCGAAAGTCATCTATAGCAGCTGTTGTATCCCATGTACAGACTCCGAGACGTGCGTAAGAAGCCCGTCCAGGCGCCTGGCTACCATCAGACAGCTTATGCAGTAATAATGCAACGTTCTTTCTTCCCCAACGGAACATCCTTCGACCCACCCGCTCTTCAATATGATCAATGCCATCGTCCTTATAACCGCTGGGACCACTGAAGTTTTGAACATCTCCCAACCTCAGGACGAGGAGATTGTCACAACCAAACTGGTCTAGGATGACATGCCCTAGTTCATACATCTTTTTGGGGTATTCAAACTCCTCTTTCGATAGCTCTATGCCCGGAACGCTCTGCCACACCATCAACCACTTCCAGCGCTCTGATGGATCCACCTTTGGCTCCATAAGTCTTGCGACATCATTGTCCATGTGGAACTGCAGCTGTAGAGCTATCGGATGTGCCCGAGAATCAATTCTCTCCTTATGCAGCTCGAGAAAGCTTGTTAGAGAACAGGCTTGACCGCTGAAGGTGACGGAACCATCGGCTTCTGAGGCAACTGAGCTATGATCTTTGATATCGTCACAATCACGGAGTGTCATAGGAACATGGGAGTCCTCAGTGATACACCAGCTCCGACTTTGACACGGCGATGAGGTATGGACAAACATTTGTCCTTGTACCGGGGACAGTGCGTTGATTGCCAGGCCGAACTCTGTCCTCAGCTCGTCAGGGGTGGGTTGATCACCAGGCCGCAATGTTTGTCCCACTGCTAAGCCGTATATTTGGGTGATGGCATAGATGCGGTCTTCTGCATAAGTGGTCTTGCGATACTTGGCGGCTCCGTACTGAACATGTGGATTATTGCTGTTGAGTTCAGTGAGACCACTCTTCTCTAGGGTCTCTGCCAATTCTCTAAGCCTGACCGAAAGACCTGTCCTTGATATGGTTCCTTCTCCGGTTGATGTAGAGTCCTCGATTACAGACTCGACCTCGATTGCCGTAGGAAGTAGTAAATCATTGACATGACGCCGCCACACACTGGAGAGTTTGTTGAACGCCATAGGATGCTTGGACGTCTCTGCCCTTGGAAAGTTAAACTCTCCAACAGCGTTCGCAATCACGTGCTGTTCACAGTAAGTCACTATGTCTCCTTCTGATGAAATCACCAAGGCGTCGTTTCTCATCATAATCTCTTGGAGTGTCCACAAGGAAGAGAACCAAGGGTCAGACAAAATCAGACCAAATGCGCCTTCCAAAATCTCCAAGTTCCGGTCGTTCTCTTTCAATCCCAAATCGGGCCCCACCTCAACCTCATCCAACAGACCCATTGCCTCAAAACAAGGCTGGAGAGGGATGCGAGACAGCCATACGTAAGCCAAGGCTGCTTCGCGAAAGATTGCTGCTTGTCTGCCGATTTCGTCCATCTTGACCTTGATGTCCTCTTGATCGATGCAGGCAATGTCGACCCACACCCAATCCGTCCCAAGTCTGATCTTGTTCAAGACATTATGGAATGCGTCCACTGTGAAATGTGTCGGATGGATTGAAGGTATCTCCCAAGGGACGTTATGGATGGTAAGCGAGCATCCGGACTGTCGACATGGCGTTTGGAACCGGCCCCATGTATAGCTGAGTACACTGTATCGTGGCTTTTCCTCGTTCCTGTAAGTGTGGCCATCTCCACGCTCATAAGACGTCATTGTCGGGATATGAAGCAATCTTCGTGGCCAGTAATCCTCGGTCTCGACCCATTGCGTCTTATTAACTCGGTAAGGCCCGAAGACTGGCCACCTGTAGCCTTCCAAGGAGGACCCAATCCAAGGGTTCGGTGGCTCGGACCTCCCATTGATTCCGTACCAACTCGAGGTCGAATCATGTTCAGACGCTGCCCGACTGGTACCACTAGATGCAGAGGCATAGAATCGCGAAGCTCGGGTCACAGGGCTCTCGGGTGCCATAATGCCCTATTGTAACATGTCAGTAACGATGCGGGAAACCGAATAAGATGAAGGAGAAGATGATGTTCCCCCAACGGAGTCTACGGTATTCTAGGGGCTTCTGCGGGGCTGCGCTGGTATTGGACAAATGCATACCCCGCATTTGTCTTGGGCAGTCTCATAGGTAGACAGTAAGACCTCTCCTGCTCCCTCCCTTCAGCTATGCCCTGACGCCCCAAGACTGGTCAGTCTGTCGCAGCTTCGCCTACCTCCCACTTGTGACGGCCCCACGATAGCGCTTACGCCGTCCATGTGTGTTTAGGTATGTCAACACCTGTATACATCACGATGTGATGTATACTCTGAAACACTGTATAAGGATATGTTTCCAATGCACTTATGACTATCAAATGGGCAAAATATGGGGGATGGTGTGAAAATTGGGCGCCTGACTTATAATAGCCAGTAAAACTTAGCTAGTACTACTTAGGATTAATGAAGATATACCTTAACAACATTTGACTGGCCATGAATTCCTGCTTCACTATTCAACAATCTAATTAGCTATTGAAACATCCCATGGAACGCTCACTATTTCTCTAGAGCAGCTATCGTGATTCCACACAGACCGGGAAGCCATTTGGTAGGCTGATGTCGCTTCCTTGGGGGCGGCAAATGCTGAAAGGTATGGAGGCTGGCTGAATGCTCAAATGCTTAAACTTTGCCCACACATCACAAAACGACCCAATCTACCTGCACATCCCAAACTAGCCTTGTGCCACTATCAATCTCAGTGTTCAGTAGCTGCGGTGTGGTAGCATAATTGCCGATTCTCGCGAGGTACTCTGTACCATGTTCCGGCTGGGAACCCAGACCGAACAAGAGGACGCCGTATTTATTGAAACAGTCCTCGTAGAGGCTGACAGCGTAAATGTGGCCGCCGTCACCAGCAAGCTCCTGCAGAGCGCCGACGAGATCCTCGGTGTACACCACGGAGGCTCCATCCTCGGAGGCCATTGAGACCTCGAGACTGGCGTGGAGCCGCGGAAAGCCAGCCCCGGGCCCAAGCCCGGGAACAGAGGTGGACGAAGCGACGAGCCCAGCACGGGGGATGCGCACGCTCCCGTCCCCGAGGACCGACCAGCTGCTGACCGAGGGGTGATCGCACGGATCGATGCGCAGGTGGTCGTAGTTGCCTCGGACTCCTGACAGCCCGAACTCCCCTTTCGTGAACGGCATCATGCTACCCAGGACCGTTCTCGCCCTGATTGCCGCGGATGTGTCTGCGGAGATGCCTACGTCGCCCGGTATCGGCTCGAAGAAAGCGGCACCGAATTTGGAGAAAGCCTCGCGGATGAAGTCAACTGGGTACGCGCCATGAACGAGATACTCTGCGGTCGGGTCGTGGCTCTCAAATTGGGCGGTGCCCGTCGCGCGCTCTTTGAACCAGTCTATGACCCCCAGGGCTGACATGATGGCCGGGGCCCGGCTGCCAGTACACTGCCTCGCGGAAGCCATACTGCAGACAATTATCGGCGACTCGGTCTCCAAAAACTTCTTCAGGCGGGTGTGAAGATCGAATGACCGCAGTTCTCTCGGCCCGTTTGGCCATGTATCCTCAATAATGCGTCCTTCGTCGACTTCGTCAATTTCTTTATCGAGGGACGAAACATAATCGAAATCTATAAACGCCTTCGATATTGGACTTTCAAGGATGCAGAAGCGGTTGCTTATGGCCATGAAAAGCATCAGGGACTTCAGGCCGATCGGAACCCCCCACGGGTCTGTAAGCCTTGTCCAGTCTCGCGTGCAGATTTGCAGGTTCGGACACAGAACAGCCTCCTGGAGCGTCCAGAGCGACGTGAACCACCCGACAGGATCTTCTCCTTCCGGCACACCCTCGGTAGCAGGTGTATATTTCATCAGCTCCGTCGGCAGTTCGGCCAAGTCCGCCACCTCTTGCCTCAACGTGGATAAAGGGGTGTCTGCCGGTAGTCCAGGGCTCACAAGTGATCGAGTTGTGTTTGAAGAGAACCTCAAGCTGAGCCACGCCAGCGAGGCCTGGACCCCCTCCCAAGATTCGATATCATTGACCCACGCGAGACATGTAGATGAGTTTCGGAATATGGCGGCCTGCCTAGCGATCTCGATGTTTGTGCGAATCGAGTACTCCTGTGGGATGCAGAAGAGGTCAATCCATATATATCGCCCACCGAGGGTGCTCAGGTGTTCTGGAAGCTGCTCTACGTCGAACTTCGTGTTCCTCGGCACGGGCCAAGGCACGCCTAGAATTTCGGCTGGAGGGTCTATCCTCCATCTCCCCCAAGTGTGGCTGATGCAAATATACTCTACCGAGTGGCGGTCAGGGAGGGTCTCCACAACAACTGTCTGCCGCAGATGAGCATCCCACAAGTAGTATGGTCTATCGTCAAGCTCAGGCCTGACAATCCACTTGTTTCTCCTCATCTGAACATTCGGATATTCAGCGATAGCTGTACCGGCCGAATCCGGGGGCCCGCCTGGCCAGAGAAATGAGTACGACAGACGCTGGGCCGATGCTAGGCGAGCTGTAGTAAAGCGATCCCCTTGTAAGACTCTCAAGAAGCGTGAGCTCTGGTAAGGCTCCCAGCATTGAGGGTGGAACTCCTTGAGGAGTAACTGGAAGCAAGAAGCGTGGTACAGCGAGTACTCTGTCATTGCACCCACTGAAAGTCCCCGCCGGAAAGCCTTTTCTGACAGTTTTGACGTGTCGAGCACGTCTATTCTCCGTTCAAGACATCTCCGAGCAGCTCCTACGAGCAGGCCGTTGCAGTAAGAAGATGACCACCAATCTTGCAGGACCACGTACGAGGAAAGCTGTGACGGGGAGAGTGACTCTTTGAACGCTGGGTTCTCTTCGCAGAGTTCTTTGAACCTCGCCCAATTTGACAAGGTTGCTCTGAAAGGGTAGCGCCGATCCTGGCTGTCTTGGCCGAGGTAGTGGTCCAAATATATAGAGAGAGGACAGAGATGAAGAAGGCCGTTATGGAACGGACTGTAATGTCGGTCCTTGATCAGGAGCATTTCACTTCTGTACTTTCCGATGGTTGGTTGCCACCTCCGCGGTGGTAAGCAAACTTCTTGCTGAAGCCTTTCCAGGCGTTCGTATTCGCTCCATTGGGTCGCCTCAAAGTGATCCCACTCGGGGGAGAACTGGTAGGGTATGTTTTTACAAAGCTCATATGATTGCTTCCAGGCTTTCAGTTGCTGGTTTATCTCGTGCATTTGCTGCGTAAGGAGCTTCATCTTGTGAACAGATTGAATGAGTTGAGAGCGACTTTCTACCAACAACCGTTCAGCTTGGATCTGCCAGATGAGAGGAGCAGCCACTAACCGAACGTGACATAGCGTTGGCCGAAAAGATGCCTGAGGCAGGACCCACGGCCCACAAAACTTTATGGCAGAAAGATGTGACTTCAGGAAAGCGAACC
Source organism: Diaporthe humulicola (assembly GCA_038088545.1). Taxonomy (NCBI): domain Eukaryota; kingdom Fungi; phylum Ascomycota; class Sordariomycetes; order Diaporthales; family Diaporthaceae; genus Diaporthe; species Diaporthe humulicola. The sequence goes on along the minus strand of JBBWSL010000060.1, from coordinate 110,495 downwards.
ACTGATAAAGAACGCCACTCGCTGCGGGCAAGCAAGAAGTATGGTGTAGGTCGATTAGTACATGTTGTCGCGCGGCTTTCTGTTTGCACTCGATTGTTGATTGATAAGGAGAGTGATGGATTCGGGACTAAAAACCCGAATCTGGATGGGCGAGTGATCAGGGCTCTAAGAACATCGTCGAGCATGATGACATTCCAGGCTTCACTTTCGGCGGTTTCTCACAGCAGCATAGACTCAGAGGACATTTGGTTACAGAGTACGGCAGCATAGAGCACGACGAAACGCGAAGAAGATTGGGTGTGGACACAGTGGGACCAAGGAAACTGCAATGCCAGTCGGAGATTTAATGAAGCCGTGGCTTATAAGGAACAAATCGCTGGATTGCTGAGTCCAGGTAGGATGAGATTATACGCCAGAGCAGACGAAAATGAAAATCTTCGTTTGATCCATATATGCTAAGCCTCCAGTGGAGTCATTTGTGCCTCTACCCGAATTAAACTATCCCAGCTAATAGTGGAGGGTAAGACTTATGAGTCAGTCGAGCTCGACGTCTCAGACTCAGTGGGACGCCCAAAGCTAGCCTTGGTTTTACATTGATAGAACTAGGCAAAGAACGAAGAGAATCCCCAGATTCGGGAAGGAGATTAAAATAGATCCACTACTCATGGCTCGCACCTACAGGGCATTGGTGACAAGCCAAAGCTGGCGGTACCCGAGTGATGCTCTACGCATTTTTCAAGGTCTTTGCAACCTCATCTTCTGCTTCCTCTTGTTGCTCAGCTGCTGCACGAGCATCCTCCTCCTTTTCGGCTATTCTTTTAGCCCTCCGTCTCTCATCTATAGCTACTCTCCGTTCCATACATCTTTCCATAGATCTACGATAGTCCTCCCTACTAGGGTAATCCAGAGTATTGTACGAGCAGCAGTGTGAACGTGGGTCTCCATCATGATCGCCGAGAGGCTTCCGCTCCCAAATGTCGCGATAGATACCTGTCTCAGAGATCGGCTCTTCTGGATCGATCCGTACCAAGTTCTTTTGATCAGGCTGGAGGGGTAAGGGACAAAGGACATCGCCATGCCCTTTTGCATTAGGATCGATATCCGAGAGCAGAAAGTCCAACAGCTCCTTCTTTTGCGTGTCGAGTAGCTGCCAAATCCGACGGGTGATGTTCTTATGATTTGAGTGGAAATAAAGAGCGTCAGGCTGCACATTCCGCATTAGCATTTCCCTGATCGTTGGGTAGCACTTTTTATGAGAGAAGAGGAGGGAGCATGAAAAAAAAAGAAGAAAAAAAAAGGAAAGAAAGGTTAACATACATCCTCATGGGGCTCGCGGTCGCGGGGCTTACGGCGGTCAAAAAGCACAACACCGCCAAAGATCTGCGCCTCAGCCCAGTATCCCACTATATCAGCCGCCCCATTGGGATATTGCTCAAAGTCCTCGTATTTTGAATGAATGAAGAGGGTTGGTGGTCTGCCAGTTGCATAGACATCGTAAAACCATGTGTCCTTTGCAGGCGCAACCCATGTTACAAGATCTTTGTGATTGCCTAGATCCAGATCAAGTTTGTATAGGTGAACTGCAATTTGGTGGATAGCAACAGCAACCATCTCAATCAAGCAGATTTTAAAGGCCCTTGAACCCAATGACGCAGCTTGGTATTTGTGACAAAGCTGAACGGGAAAATATTAGCACGGCGTGGAAGGTTCGAAGATGGGAGAAGTGGTAATGAGTTGAAAGGGGGGAGGGGGGCACATTGCGGGAGTGGTGCATCTGTCGTCATACCCGGGCGTTAAATTCCAAATCCTTCGGATCGAAAGTGTTACGGATCTGCCTGGCTTTGTCCAAGACTCCGGGGCATAGTTCCAGATGCTGTTCACGAATAGGGTGTGTTGGCGGGTAGTTGGAACTAGGACCTTCCTGGACACTCTGGCTGAGCGGCGCACCATCAACAATCTGGGCAAAGGTCATCTCGGCAGCTTGCGTAGATAAAACATTGGAGAGTGCGCGAGTGAAGACATCGCGATAGCGTTGGCTGAGGTCGTCGACTGTCAACTTGCGTGCCTCGGCCTCACTATCGGATGCGCCGTCGGACGCTAGGATTGGCTTGGCCGACTCTGGAATCATGTTGGAAAGGGAATGGGATTGGCTTTAAGATAGGCTGGTGGCTTCTGCATGTGTTGAGGTTGAATGAATCCTGAGAGGAGGTAAGTGGGTGAACACGAGAAGGGAAAATGTGGCCGGGAAAGTAGTGTTTGGAGCACGTATTTATAATGTCCATGTGATTGAGTGAGCCCCAGGGTTAGGGCCTTAGATATAAAAACGGGGATTTTATTCTTAGAGCTGTGTGTGGCGTAGATGTGCAATGTGGATATCATATGCGGCGTGGATGCCTAAAACTAAGGCCTCAACCGTTGCAATAACCATTTGAAATGAGAACGGCATATCTTGAGACGAGATTCGGTGATGGCTGGCTTGCGGTAAGAAGGCCGCCAGCTCCCCTGCTTATGTACTGAAACCGTAAGTGGCGACACGCTTGAGAGTTTGAAGAGGTAATGTAATGCCCTTGTAGGGCACATGAGGGGTCCTGTAGAACAAGGAACCGATGAGGGCCCCCAGTTTAATGATTCACCCGACGTAGTCATCCGATACTGATGTACAAGGCGACGAAGAGGTAGCCTGTGAGCAACGATATAAGGCTCCGGCGCGGTTTTGTCGGGAACCACGTCCGTCGTTTGGGATATTGTGGTCTTTTGAATCCCTTTTCCTTGAGTCGAAACGGTGTTGAACATTCCGGTGGCTAGATGGTCTTATGAAAACCTTATCATAGCATCACGTAGTTAGCCGATACCTTGAAAACATGACATATTCGATCTCAAAGACAGCCAAAGTACAGCACTGGGCCTTGTCTCGCCATCGAGGACGGATTCTGAGGTGATATTAGAAGTTGTGTGAATCGCTACGGCGAGAGCAACAGAAATGAAGCTCAGGCACAGTTCCAGTAATGAAGTGACGGTGTGGATACATACTGCAACCTTCGGCCTGTTTTCGACCATCGGTATTACTGGTTTCGTCTTTAATCCGGAATATTCTCCTATAGAGTAATATATGGTCCCTCCATACAGCGGTAGACACTCGAACACCCAGTGTTTAATAGCATACAATGTCGATAACAGTGAGTCTGAAATACATTGGTCTTTCTTAGCTGAACAAGTCAGCCTCCATCGGTATTACATCGGCACCATACAGAGACAACAGGGTTGTAACAGTGATATTTGCTGCAAGCCCGCAGAGGAGGGATGATATTTGCAGTAGCGTGACGAAGATGGAAAAAGGAGGCACAGCATCGAAGATCAACAAGGACGATATACCAAGGGACACGTTGAAGGTCGAAAAGTCCGGAGAGTGGATAAGGAATCTAGTATGACTTATCCGCAATGATCATCAAGTCAAGAGCTGGAAGCGACGGATTCTACGGACCTTTTGCGTCATCGCCAATTAGATCTCCATCAGATAATTCTACATCAGCACAATCTCGGTCGGTGCGGGGACTGAGTACGGTCTCCGAGCGGCCATGTGGATCTGTCATGCTCTTGTATAGAACTGATAATCCTTTGATTAAGAGATATTTGCCATTGGTACATAACACATGCTCCTGCTACCAAATTCTCTTGGAAGAACTACTGATTTGCCATAAATGAACCAGAGACAGAAACACAAATGCGGCGCATGATCGTAAGCAGTTGGGTATCTCCTTATCCATTCATACTCGATACGCTAAGTCAATATGAAAGTAAAACAACAGCTTAAGCACGGCCCAGCAATTACATGGGTTATTCAAATATCAACTCAAAGATTACCACTGCTGCTTAAACACGAGGTGTGGTCGAGACAACGGGATGCTCGCCCTTGGTCTCGCTGACCTCGTCCTCATCTCCAGCCAGGTGACGCGCCTTGACCGTAGCAGCATCGCCACCAACTATGGCGGCGTCGCCGTCGAAGTACTTTGCAATCTCCTCGAGAGGCGTGTTCTTGGTCTCGATGAACCACTTCCACACAACAAAGGTCTCAAAGGTAATCCAGCAAACGTAGACCAAGTAGTATCTCCAGGTGATAGCCTCCAGGGCGATGGGGTTGACGTATTGATTGAACCAGAGGGCGATGTCGACGAACAGGAACATGACAGTGAGACCCTAGCGGTGTGATGTTGGTTAGTACCAAGCTGTTCAAGATGCAGGAGTCATGGGACTGGGGAAGACATACCTTGGCGCGGATCCTGTAGGGCAGAATCTCTGTTGAGTACGAAACGAGAAGACCGCAGAAACCCAGGTTGTAGAAAATGAAGTAGATGAAAATGAAGACAATCACGGAATGACCAGCAGCAGTGCTCCCTGTCTTGGCGTACTGGGCGGATCCGATGGTCTCAACGATGAATGATACCAGCATACCGATGCAAGAAGTGAGGAACAGCGGGCGGCGACCGATCTTGTCGACGAAGAAACAGATACCGACGGCCGAGACGAGCTGCACGACGGAGAGATAGCCATTGATCTCCAACTTGGTCTTGTCGTCCGTGATTCCAACCGTCTCCAGCACCCCGGAGAGGTAGTACGAGACCAGGGCATTACCAGACCATTGGGAGAAGAGACCAAAGCTGACAAGGATGAGGAGACGGTGGCGATTTCCGGGCGTCGACCAGAGCTCGCTCCAAGAGGTCTTCTCGTACTCCTGCTCGAGCGAGATGGTCTGCTGGATCTCGTGGTACTCGACAGCGACCAGCTCGTCGTTCTCGTCGCCCGAGGCATGGTACTTGGTCAGGATGGCCTTTGCTTTCGCGTGCTTTCCCTTGGCGATCAGCCACCGCGGGGACTCTGGGACGAACCAGATGAAGAACATCTGAAACAGCGAAGGGATCGCCTGCAGAAGGCAGGGCACGCGCCAGGACCAGTCGCCCGCGATATTGTTTGTCCCGAAGGATACCCAAGCGCCGATGAGGGAGCCGAGGTACCACAGAGTATTGTAGATGGTCGAGTAGACAGCGCGGTGCTGCGGGTGCACAAGCTCTGCGATCAGGAGGGGGGCGGAGCCGTGGGCGATGGCGATGCCGAAACCGAGCAGGAGGCGGCCCATGATGAACATGGCGATGTGGAAGCCCATGGAGAGCAGGGCAATTCCGACGAGCATGATGGCGCAGCCAATAACCACTCCCATGCGGCGGCCAAGGAGATCGGCGCAGTACGGAACGATTGGGATGGCGAGCATCGAGCCCATGGCCATCGAAGCCGTCAAGAGGCCCATGATCGAGGGACTCGGGTGGTTGAAATAGTCCTGCCACTGGCTCATGCTCTGGAGACCGTTGATAAGGGAGCCATCGTAGCCTGTGAGATGCCGAAAGGTTAAAATCAAATAAATCAAGGTCCGAGATCATCCATCTTCTTACCATTAGTGGCCGAAGTCAACATGGCAGCCCACAGAAAAAGGTAGAGGGACCGCATGTACGGGGTCCTCCACCAAGTGATCTTGGGCCACTCCCGGCCCGCAAGGGTGAAGGTTGTCTTGCCCATGTTGAAAGACTCAGGCGGGTTTTTTTCAATTCGGGTCTCTGTAGGAATCCCGGAATTGTTGGCGCACGATCCAACAACGTGTAAGACTGGGCCAGAGAAGAAAGGCTGGGGACCGAAGCTCAGAATATACAGGTCAGCGTCCGCGATGAGTATCTATATACTTTTTGTCTGGGCCCCGAATCTTGAGTGCGAGCTCTCGCTCGGTCTAGAAACCCCACCTGTCCTCCCTTGCGCCAACGACATGCATGTGCGTAGCAGTGAGGATCCCGCGAGGCAGGGGTTCGTCGAATGTGGCACCCAATAGCTGATGGATCTCGTCCTCGTCGGGGCTGGGGCTGTTCACGTGGAATACATGCGGAATGTCGGTAGCCGGTCCGCTCAAGCGATCACATCTTCTGGGGAGCTATTTCTCGCAAGCTGTCCCGACTTCCCATGGCCCCCAGAACAGCGCATTACTCGAGCAGTTCCCTATTGCAGATAGCAAGGTACGAGTTGACGCCGACGGATGACCGTTCAGCGCAATCGTGATATCTGGTTTCAGTGTTTGCTCATTTCGGCCCTTTTTCTCCTCAATGGGACTATGTTGCATATCTCATCTATTCTGAGCCGCCTGCAATCTTCACGGTTTGACACACGCAGCTGTCGATATCGTCGTCCAGATCGGGACATTTCGAGCGCACTGCTGCGACTGTGCCCAGGTGGGGTTGCTCGGACATCCTTGTCTTCCCCGGATTCCAATATCGGACCATTACTAGCCCCACTCGCACCGTAACTTGGAGCTCGACTTGATGGCCTGATGGTGTGCTGCTGCCCTTGGTAGAAGGATGACCGATCGGGGCTAGAACGACCAGTGCATTCAGCCTGAAGTATTTATCCAGGGTCTAGCCATTTGCGGTAAAGCCTCGCAGGACATGCCATCCAGAGGCAGTTGGATTTGAAGCAACCATCGACTGACCGCCGCATGGAACATGGCGGGCTTCAGCAGCTGAGGCACCTTTGCAGGATGATGTCTCTAAAGCCTCATAGGATTCGGGCGAGCGCGGCTCTGAATCAGATCGACTAGCATGCAGAACAATCTGATAGATTGTTCTCGTTGCACACCTCGATGTGCGTTCAGTGACTACAGTCCGTCCTAAGACAGCCGCTACTGAAAGGTTCTCCACGTGTTGCGAAGCCCCTAACCAGGCCTGTCGCTACCTGTCAGTCGTAGTCAAGATCTCTCAAGCATTTCCCCGGATCGGCGTCTCCACTTTCGTAGGTTGACAAGCCTCATACTCGGACACTTCATGCTTGGCGCTGAAAGCTTGACCCGACGCGTTGGTACCGCCTACGAAGTAGACCAACCACCGGTGTACGAGGCTTCAGGAACTGTTATAATTCTACCTTTTATCCGGCTCCTGTCTCCACGCTAATGACGGTTAAATCACTGCGGCTGCGATAAACGTGCGCTTAGAGCAAGCGCCACCCCGGATGATGGGACCGTTCGTCTTATAATTATCTGATTTCATGATACACCAAGACACATGGTCCAGTCGGGTAGCACCCGCGTCAGTTCAAGGCCTTCGGGTCACGGCGCTGTCTGGTCACGTTGAACAAGCGAAAATCTTCATTGCCAGTAGATCCACCCAATCATTGAACACTACTGCACTGAAGATTGGAAAGTCACGGGTGAAAATCCGGACACCCGGAACCGGATCTCGAAGCAAACCCAGCAAGGGGCTCTTATTTGATAGGAAGGGCACAATGAGTTCCAGATGTGTCTGTCTGCATTGCGATAAGCGCCATGGAGGAGTGTTGGTATGTAGGAACCGCCGGTGTTTGGTTGCTCAGTGAAGGGTGTACGGGTTAAAGATGTAATTGGCGTTTCTAGTTGGGCTCACGGAGACGGAATGAGCTTGCCGTTACACAACCTTGAACCGCTGTGAGACGTGCAGTCATCTCGGCCCGTGGCCCTAGCAGGTGGAACGAAGGCCCGCACAGGATTCTGCACCCATGCGGCAAGTCAGCCAGTGATCTGTGCGAATCAGATCGTACGAGCTGGATACGGGCAACGGAACGGAGCACATTGTCTTCTCAAGCAATCCTCCTTCCTTCTACCAGGTCACGCGACAGCCTTCACGCTTAGCTGAGCGATTAATGCAGACCTCGGACGCATTAAAGAGACGACTTGACGAGTGGAACGGCATGCTATCCGATTGCTATATTAACCATTTCATAATAGCATGAACAACAGAGTTCGAGGCTGGTTGGTATGAGTGTTGCTGCCTGACGGATGGCTTGGCAAGGCAAACCTCGCCCTTTATCCTTTGGATAATTTGGACGACGCTATATAGAACCAGTAGATCCAACCAACCTATTCTTGAAGGCTATCTCTTATCCATCACTCGTTCGTGGCTAGGTCTCTAATATCACTCCTAAGCGAACTTATCCTCGGACTGATGATTTCAATGTATCAATGCCGCCTGTGTGAAGGCACGAGCGTGAAAGTGGGGGAGGGAGGCTGTGCCTGCGAGCCACCACTTGCAGAAAGATCCAACATGTGTGTTTTAGGTATGTAGCCAGGTATATAAACGCGAAGAAGATTTCTTACCGGTCTAGACTTAAAAGACTGTGATAAGCGGCAGGGACGCAGATCCCCTAAGCCCCTGAATGTCTCACTCACATGTTTGTTCGTGCCGTGCCGCTGATTGAAGCGGTGTATGATGTAAATTCACTAGTTATATACTGAAATCAAGCCTGGCCTGACCTACTTCGTGACCGCGGAACGCAAGTGAACTATATTAATATCGCAAGAATTCTATCGGTGGCTGGACTCTATTTGATGGGGACCTGGAAGATACTAGCATTGGACGTGGGGTGAGGATGGGCATCCTCGCCGCGGTCCCTGCAAATGGGCAAATTCATCATGTAATAACAGTGAGGTTCATGCCACCGCTTCTCAGAACCACTCAGAACCAAGGAGTTCTACGACACAGTCTGATATAATCCATATAGAACAAGGAGTGTGCACTTTCAACCATTTACCTCGTCCTCAATTTTATCAATTTTAACATTGTAACTAATTTCTGGAGGAACTTCTCGGATTTGAATACTTGAGGAATTACTCTAGTCATCAAAATCCAGGACCAACGACACAGGGGACATCGACCTGGGCGTACCGTAGCTTGAAGGCGTATTGCCACCATGGCTACCATCATTAGATGGCACGGGTGTCATTGGAGCTGTGCAATAACCCTCACCCTGATCTGAAATCTCTTTTAATGATGGCCGCGGTGTGCCTCGGTAGACTATGGCCTGGGCCATGTTCCACGCCGTGTTGAGAACCAGGTCCTCCTCCTCCGTCAGCCGACCCTCCTTGAAGAGAAAATTCCGTTTCGCAAGCAAGCTGTCTAGAAAGTCTTCGAGGTCAATCTCCCTTCCATCATCATCCTCCAGACTTCTTTCTGGAAAGATGGTATCGGAAGACTCTGATGAAGAATCGTCTGCTAACGAATCATTGGATGCAGAATCGTCCGAGCTTTCGCTCCTGTGCCCTTTCGTCTGGGCGGAGTTGGCAAACATGCCAAGACCACCTTTCGCACTTTCTTGAGGCGGTGTCAAATCTTCAGGTGCGTTCCGTACAAGGCTTTGTTCCTGGACAGCAAGATCCTCAGGGCTATCAATGGGAAACCTTTTTGACTCTAGAAATTCCATGATTTCTGTTTCGATATTCATAGCTGTCTCATACTTGTCCGCTAGGAAGTCAAAGAATTCGGTGGAGAGCTTTCCATTTGAGTCGAAGGCGGCATCTCCCTGAATCTCGGGCTTCTTCAAGTACATTCGGCTGTGGTGAACGCAAAGTTGCCTAGAATCCTCTGCCAGACTGTTGTATGGTAAAATGTCACGCAATTTCTTCGAATCTCCGCTCCACTCACTTTTGACGTCCTCGTTTGGTTTGACTTCTGCGCCGTCCATGTCGTTCACTTCATTTCCTGGTGCTGCCGACAGAGGAACAATTGTGTCCATTGTGTGAACCGCTCGCCACTCAATCAAAGTGTCGCGTTGAAAGTGGTTGTAAACTGGGCGGCTAGTTCTCCATTTCCAGTAGTCCATGCTCTTTCGGGCGACCCAGTGCCGTAGACATGGTCCTTGGGAAAAGACTCTCGACAATATGCGTGCTTGTTGGTGGACGATTGGCTTCAAAGCTTGTAACACAGCTACCACCTCTTTTCTTGATCGTCTCAGTCGCCCCAACTCTTCAAAGCGCTCCCTGAGCGATAGGATGGAAAACGCATGCTGACAGTCGGCGCAGTGATATTCCACACAGACAGTACACACATAGAAGTCCAGATTCGTGTCCGCGTGACAGATATTGCATATGACTTCTTCATCGGACTCCGAGCACAGCAACCTGTATTCTCTGATTATCTCGGCCTTCTTGACTGGCACGGCTGTGATATCATGTGCAAGACGAGTGTGTACGCAGGAGCCCATCAGGTCCCTCATGCGAGCCCACCTGGTTGCCGAAGGACGGCCAACTTCATGAGCGTGAATAAGTCGGAAAAGGGCGTCTTTGACAGCCTGGAAATAAACTAAGGGTATTTCCAATGAACCAGCAGGTTTCCCTAAGGCGGGGGCTTCTTGTTCAACCGTGCGAGCGAGAATCCTTGCAGTCTGAGAAATGAACCGCACAAGGCAGATCTGAGAGCCATGATAGGGTGAAGTGCCTCCATGAGGCCCAATCCAGGGACTCAGAATCGCATTCATGGCAGGTTGTCCAGCAGCCAGATCAAACACGGAAAGACCCTGTTTACAAATGAGTTTCAGGCTTGGGCAGGAAGGGTTGGGGCGAGAAAGCCTCGTATTCTAGCCAGGTATGCTGGAAAACGCACATGTCTTCGAGAACAACATCTCTAAAACATAGTGTTGACAAGATTCCATAAAGAGATAGGACTAAGTTTCTGAGAACTCACCACTTCATTCCTCAAAAATGGATTCGCACCAGCCTTGAGCAGGTAATACGCCGTTCTGATATGTCCGGCACCTACAGCAGACATCAGCGGCGTTTGCAGCAATACCCCTGCCTTATCGACCTTCGCCCCGGCTGTCAGCAACGCTTCCACGATTGTGATTGCCCCCTCAGCCGCAGCCAAGTCTAGCGGAGTTCTGTGCGTGTTGGGTGGCCCATCCGGCAAAGCACCGTATGCAAGCAAAAGTTGAACAGCAGCAGGCTCCCCACCGGATGATGCACTGCAGAGAGGGTCGAATCCAGCCCAGTCCTTTTTGAAAACGAGGCTGGTGTTCATCTCAATGAGTTTCTCGAGGACGTCCTGCAGCCCCACATATGCTGCGATATGGGCATATGTTGACCCCGCAGAACACTGAATGGTGATGTCCTCAATCCCACGGGCGAAAAATAGGTCAAGAATTTTCGGATGATTGTTGTAGCAGGCGAGAAAGAAAGGTGTGTCTCCTTCGTCGTTTTGAGGCTCTAGCTCGCATCCAGAGTCCATAAGCCGGCGTGTAAGCTGTTGGTGGCCCTCGCACGCGACATAGTGGAGCGGTCGCCATTTTCCATTATCCATGGCTTCCACATTGGCTTTCCAGTCAAGTAGAATATCCACTACCTCATAGCTTCCCGCCAACAGTGCCTTGGTCAACGGACTGGGCGTGCTTGACTGGCAGCCATTTACGTCGGCTCCATGTTCAAGGAGGTACCTCACCATCTCTGGGTCATTCTCTCGCGCAGCGTAGTGAAGTGGTGTATAACCGTCGGCTCCTGGTTCGTTTATCACCCCGGGGTTGCAAAGGTACTTGACATGCTCGAGGTTTCCGAGCGCCACTGCGCGATGTATGGCAAGGTCTCCATCTGAAAATCTCCAAAGGCCTAGTTCTGGTTTCCATTCTGTCAAAAGCCCAATGATACCCAGTCTTATAGTTGTGACAGGATGGTGGAGCTGGACAATGATATGTTGTGGATTAGCGATCTTACGTTCAATGTCTCCAGGATAGTGTGAATTGCACTCGCAGTTCAAATGTTTGACTTTCACTTAAACGTACTGTACCATTCATTAGCCGCGTACGTTTTATCATTGAGACTGCAAGAATTCCCGAGATCCTTCGCCTCGAAGCAGGCCGCGAGCCGGTTGAGGCAAGCAAGTAGTGGGCAGAGAGTCAAGGATGGCCAGGAACGTACCCAGAGGATCGGAATCTTTTTGTCTCTCCATGACATTCTCCGCCGAAACGCTATTGACATAGCATTCCACGAATTTCGCATTATGTTTGGAGACTGCGCGGTGAAGTGGAGTCCAGCCATTTTCGTCTCTGGTAGATGCGTCGACACCCCAAGACAGCAACATCTGTATGTCTTCTGCACTGCCTCGATCGGCTGATAAATGCATGGCCGTGCGTCTCTTTCGGTCAGCATGATGTGGATTGGCATTGTATACGTCGACAAGCATTCGAGCAATAGTTGTGTGGCCCTTGTGCAAAGCAATTAGTAATGGTGTCCCCCCGGCGTCATTGGCTGAGTTCACGTTTGCTCCTTCATCAAGCAGTCTCTTTGCAGAAGAAGTACTGCCCATGGAGGCCGCCACACATAGTGCTGTATTTCCATAAATATCTCGCCAATCCAAGACAGTCATGCCGGATGGGACGGCCAAAATCTGGGAGATTGTTGCGAGGCTGTCCTTCGCTGCTGCTTCATGAAGGGCCGTGGAAGCCTGCCAACTGACGGCCTGGATGTTTGCTCCTCTACTAAGCAAGATTCGCACACAATCGCTTCTCCCACAGACTCCTGCAGCCAGCAAAGCAGTAAGACGTTGAGTATATGTTGCTGGTTCTTTGTTCGCCCCACAATCAAGGAGGAAGGAAACCATACTCTCAGACCCAAATGTTGAAGCGCAATAAAGCGGAGTCTCGCCATCGTCCGCTTTCGCTTCAATATTGCCACCTTTATCCAACAAGGCTGCAGCCACATATTCGTTGCCATTTGGCAGAGAAGCGACCATGTGCAATGCAGTCTGACCTCCGGGTCCACGGCAGGACACATTTGCGCCATGCTCAAGCAACAGTTTCGTCGCCTCAGAATGGTTGCACTTGGCTGCGATCATTAGAGGCGTGAATCCATTGTAATCTTTAGCCTCAGGATCTGCCCCAGAGCGAAGAAGTCTTTCCATCATATCTGTATATCCACGATCTGACGCTAAGTGGAGAGCGGTCGGTATACGCCGGATGCGATGTCCATCGGTGGAGTGGCCCAGCTCCAACAACGTAATCATCAGGTCTGTCCAGTGCTGATGGATTATCTTTCCCAGAAGCCATAATTTGCCTTTGCATTGTCGATGGATGCCTTGGCTAATAGCACCTGCTCGACTAATGTCCATGTGCTCTTCCACGATCTTGCTAGACATGACTTTGTGCCCATTTGACGACGCATAGTCCAGAGGGTAATACCCAAATCCGTCGGGTTGATTGATGTCGTATTCCGTCATAAGGTAATGCGAGAGAAGCTGATGTAATCCAAAGATGGATAACATGTGCAATGGCGGAGTTCCAGATGGAAATGGGAATAAAGAAACTTGTTCGTCTCTTAGGCTTGAAAACCTCATGTAGACTTGGTGTAGAAGGTCGCGGCGCTTCTGTAGATCTAAGAGTTCACGAGTACTGTCCTCCAGGTTTGGATCATCTCGGTCAAGCGCCTCTCGGAGGTGATCCCCCCAGAACACCGCAGCATACTCTAGAAACGGATAGCACTCAAACACTCCATTCAACGAGGCTTCTGTCGGCATGGGACCTGTTGTGAAAGCGTCAAATTTGAGGTAAGTGAGGCAGTCGACTCCGAGAATATGAGGCGCGTTGATTTGTAGGTCTTGATAGATTTCGAGACCTTCAACACCCTCGTCACAGAGGCCTCTCAAGAAATCCCCCAATGAAGGATGAAGCAGCGCGTACTGCCCATCTTTCATAACGAGTAAGTCGGCACAATCTTTTGTCAAAGGGATGTCCGTGTCTAATCTCTCATCGTCTCCGATTGAAGTCATTCCCTCTTCGATTGCCAAGACCTCTAGCAGTTGAGGCGTGGAGAGAGGTTTCTTCGAGTTCGTGATCCATAAAAGCGCTTTCAAGGCCAAGTCTTTGATAGATGGCTCTGCGGCGATGATACGTTTCAGAGCATCAGTATAAGCTCCATGCAAGCCCCTTGGCATATTTCGCGCAGCAGCTTTCATTTTCTTGGCAGTTCTCTCTTGTTTGATGGAGTCGATGACGAGCGAGACCCAGAGGAACATCCCGTCTGCGGAATCCAGCAGATGACCTTGTATCTCTTTCAGCGAAGCAAAGTCTCTGGTCAGATTCTCACTTCTGTCGCCGATGAACCGACTGATATCCTCTGTGTTTGCCCCCTTGTCGACCGCAATACTTGGACACCCGTTGGTGACATTGGTAATCGCATCATATCCAGGACGACTAAAAATCAAAACGCTTGCTGAAGGGCCTGTCACGCTGACATTGGTGAGACTGGCCAGAAAGTTGCAGAAGGTCTCAAATTCCAGGCTCGACACCCCACTGCACTCGTCTAAGCCGTCGACCACGATGAACGTATGGCTGAATATTGAGATAATATTCTTGATTCCACTCGTTATGGCCTCCCTGCTTGGCTGGTCCTCTCGTGTCTCGAAGCAGGCTTGTGTCAGTTCCGGAACATCCACGTCTCTTGGCAGAAACTGGTATAACTGCTTGAGAATGCAACTCAGGAGGCCCGTAGTGTCATACCAGTCTGCTGGCTGTGTCCCGCGACCTGTCTTGAATTTCTTGGAACTCTGCACCTCCCGAGAACTGCAATAGACATACGCAAGAGCGGTTCTGTTGGATTTCGACTGGTCGCCTGAAGTTGCGCTACTCTTATGGGCAGCTCCGGCCAGCGAAGACCAGGTGTTATTGCCAGATGAGGCTGCGGGAACAGTATCTTCCTGGTCATGCTCTTGCCACACGACAAGCGCCGATTGAACCTCGCCAGAATCTGTCGGAACGGCTCCTTCGTTGTTGGCAATCCTAAGAGGTGGACCACTATCATACCGATCATTCTCATTTCTTCTGTCGCCTGTTGCGGCGTTTTTCTCCCGGCAGATCACTCTCAATTCTTCGATGACACGTGCTGCCAAGTGTGATTTGCCGCTACCATGCTTTCCGTAAACCCAAAGAAGTGCTTCACGTGATCTGGTCTTCCAAGAAATATAATTGTCGTGCTGTAAAAGCCATTTGCCTGTTTCATCCAAAGTTGTGGCCTGAATGCTGTTATGTGTTGTTTGGAATGAAAGCGGCGACAGCCAAGCTAAAAGCTTGACACGTCTCTCGTCTTGAAAGCTGCATCAGGTACTAGTAACTTATATTACCGGTCAGATAGTCACATACCTTGCTCCTGTTGTAGCTGCCGCGTCTGGCGCTCTTTCTCCTCTCGAATCCGCTTGCTCTCGTTCTTACGGACCTCTTTATACGCCTCTAGTTGCATACGCAGAGACATCATTTGGCCTCCGTGCAAATCACCTAACCTTTGTGCGGAGATGAGATGGACTGTTCTGTCAAAGGTTTCGAGACCAGTGTCGAGGGACTGTTTCCATTCCCCAAAGTCTTTTTCGAATGACCTCCAAATCAGCCGACTGCTGGCCTTTTCTTTCCCTTTGTGATCAATAAACACTGTTGAGGCCTGAGCACATGTTTGCAAGATAATGTCAAAGACATCGACCAGTCCGGTCTGAATTTCGGTCGCATCCAGGAAAACAGATCTGAACTAGGGTTGTTAAGCTGACCCAAGATGCTCATGGCTTTTGTAAGGAACTGCACAAGGGCGTCTTGATATTTGACCACACGCTTAGTCACAGACAGGGCAAAGAATACTCCTCCCAGAATAAGTCCTGCTGGTGGATATAGCCCACTTAGAGCATCCACCATGGGCCGACACATGTCCAGAAAGCTCACCAAGGGTTCGATCCACTTGGTGCCACGGACCACTTTGCTGGTCTTCAGCTTTTGGTCGATGATACCCTCCACAGCCTTGGCGTATTTGGCGAAGTCATCTCTGGGATCTTCTCGAAGGAACATCTGTCTTTGCTCGTCACTGAGCGTCAAGACATGGTCCGTCCACCGGGAGACGGCTTGCGGGGATCTGGATATTGGAGATCAGCAGGCTTGGCTATGTGGTCTGATTTGCATCCGGGGACAAGCCATACTTACATACGGAAGGAATTGTTCGTCGACAGAGTCACGGGCGCGACATCCTCGGACGACGTGGAAGCCCACGTGCCAGTGCGAGATGGACGTACCAGAGCCAGATCGCTTGGGGTGTCTGCCGCCGAGAAAGCTTCTGACCTGGCCGTCTCTATTTGGCGGGATGATGACGCAAAGGTATTAGGCGCCATGATGAACTTGAGTGAGTTGCAGCCTCACTTTATTGTAGTCCCTTGGGAGCCTTACCAGTTGCACTTCGGGAGGAATGAAGTTGTGGGAAGATCACCGAGTAATATGGGAACCCCGCTTTGAGGCTCTGCTGACAGGTCCAAATTCCTTGCACCCGTATCACACACACCAGACCACCTGCAGAGGAAGTGACCAATCCGAACATCTGAAATTGTTTGTTGTGGTTACACAATTGAGGTTCCACTGAAAAATTATGCCGGCTGAGAAAGCGGTTGAATTACCTCAATTGTTGTGTGTTTTGATACGTTCACTTCACATTACGTGCCCCATGTTTTCAATGTTTATTGGGCAGAAAAGTGATATCTGCCTACTTCAAAAGTATCCATGCTCAGATGGAAGCTAGGCCCAGCTGAAAATCGTTACAATCATCGGTTAGTATCTGTTGCACTACGAGAGGGATTTGCAGAAGTGACAGAGTCTAGTCTAGTTTATATGATTACAACATCCCCAGGAAATGAAAGTAATGGCAGAGATGACTTCGAATGGTCGAGGGGAAAATTGATCCACGGCTCAATTAATCCTGCAAACCTGGCTGTGCCAGCTAAGCAAGATACCAGAATCAGCATTCCCCCGGAACTGTCGCCAGTACCTAATGCATAAGATCGGTATTGTCACAAAGGACAGGCAAATTACAATCGGAAGCGGATAAGGCCTTACTGCAGAGGTCTATTTGAGTTCATTACTGATTTTGCTTTTTAAAAAAAATAAATAAAGCCACATTAGGATCAAATTCATGTTTGCCAGTACATGAATTTAGGGACAACGCACATAGACACAGAGCCACACTCTTAACTCCTGGTCGACGATTTGCATGTAGATCTCGATTCCAGGCGCCCTTAAATGCCATTCTTATAGGTTTATGATTAATTAGCACAAGTAGGAGCCACTGCGTACGAAGAAAGCCAAGTCCATCGTTCTCTTGCTCAGCTAAGCTATGCGGTCCTTCGACCTCTTAATCAGACATCCTACGCTTGTACTCTACAGTTGGCCGCTCAGCATGTTGCAAAGATCACGACAATATGGCAGGTGAGAGTCAGATATCATTGCCGAAAATGGAGATTCGCACCCCTTAAATTGAAGGGTATACCCCCTAGGATCGTCTTTTAATATTTAGGATACTTACTATTAGGCTAAGTGCTAATAGAGAGAGCTGAAGTACTGAGAAAATTGTCGAATCTATCTTGGGGAGTGTTCACAGAGAGTGGAAGAGCAACCTCAGGTTGTTATTCAATCTGTCAAGATGGCCTTTAGAATCACAAGCCGTACACCTTTAGACAATGAGAACATCGGGAGCATATATAGGTAGCAATCATCCGCCACAATATCTCCTCTGGATGACATTGTTTGGGTGCCATTGTAAAGCCAAAACCTATACTCACTGAAGGCCCGATATTCCGTACAAGGAACGATTAGAGTGAATAAGTAGTCCATGTTTTCCCAAGCTCGTCCGCAAAATAGGCCAGTGCTCAAGGCGCCTCTGTGTGTGTACTGGCATTAAGCCGTCCCTTCCGCCAGCCCCTGGTAGACACAGCTAGCGCCATTTTCGCTGCAAGTGTACGTTTTGAAGCACCTCAGCATTTTCTCTGGGTATCTCCATCCCGGTCTGCGATACGACTTGTTCCACGATGTATACTTCTCTCTTATCCCAGAGCGCCCATACCAGGAAGCTGAAAGGAAGCCAGGCGGTGTGCTCAAAGTCAATGATTGTCAACCGTTTATTTGGATCGTCAGGATCCTCCAGAAGGAAGTTGTTGAAGTTGGAGTCACAGTAACACAACTTGAGGCCCTCTGATACGAGGTCGGCCGTCGTGAAATCAGGGTCAGGGTTGAGTCTCTTCTACACGTAGCGAGCATGTTAGTCAAAGCTTCGTGGCGGCTCCTTTTGTACATACTTTCTCATTCTCTTCATTTACCCATTCTTGGAGCTGCTCCAGGGTTTCGAAGTCGAATGGTCCATCGCAGTCGTCTCTACCGAATACGTAGTTCTTGATTCGGCCGCCATTAACAGGGGCGGGGGCGGTGTCGGGCGCCGGCTCAAGAGAGAGGAAGAAACACAACACCTGTGCGACTCTGTCTTTGAACGGGCGGACTATCTCATTCTTCGCTGACTCAGACATGTCCCTTGACCACAGAGTAGGCTTCATGATGCTGCTGATAGGTGTCCCGGTGACGAACTCCATGACGATGGCACTATAGGGAAATCCTTCGATTTCAAATTCCGCATAATCGAAAATCTTGGGCACATACATGTGCTCACTTCTGGGCGGTCCTCTCTTGATGATCTCGGTACGTACGCAGTCTTGTGTGTCGGCCTCGCCTCTAAGGGTGGGTTCCCCAGCGTGTGACTTCACCCAGAGGCGAGCCACTCCAGGAGGAAGAACCTTTGGCGTAAAGGGAAACCCTCTGATGTTTTCCCACAAGGGCCGGCTGTTGCATAAATCTTCGTATGATTTCGTTGCCGCTATGAGCTCTTCGATGTTAACTCGCCAAGCAGATTCTTCAGGGCAAGAGCCCTGCGAGCCGTTGTCCATTGGTGGGGTGCCTATTTGCATAATTGAGGCAATGATGTAAAGGGGCTGTTGAGTCGATTTACGTGACAACGTTAGCCATAAGGTGTTCGTGTGTGCAGGATCTGGTTCAGTGGAAGTCTTGTGTCAACGTGCAAACAGGATGGACACCTGTGGGGAGTCCAGCATTTAGAGGTGGTCTCGCTGTCGATGACTAATCATGGACCAGGCATTGAATCAACTTCACGTACACAGTGCCTGGGTTAGACCATGGCAAGAGAACTTGCAGGGAATCTTCTCAGTGGGTGGAAGTTCAGCTGATAGACCACCAGTAAATACAGCTGAAGTCATCATGCAATCAGTATCAACGTGCTCGCAGAAAGGCTTTGCGCTCATACCGTGGGGACGACTCCATATGCGATCACATAGAGTAAGAAGGTTAGATTGGCCATGATTGGATCCGACTGTCCCGTGTGTGCAGTGGCACCAGCAAAACGAGCTCAGGGCTTCCAGTGGTTCTGAAGAGAAACGATGTGAGACCCTAAATAGAGCTTCAAGACCACCAGTTGAATATAGATGAGTAGATTGGCGATGTGAATCGGTTGCAGCGCCCAGCGAATTCACGAGGCGAGCGAGTGCAATCTTTCTGACCCCTGGCTTGCAGCCAGTGTCCGCCTACCCAGCTTTCAAGTACCGCCCACCCAGCTTTGAACGTCCGCCCACCCAGTACAACATTTTATCTGCAGCTGCAGCTAAAAACCTTGTACCCTATGGATTCTGAGTAAGCAGGTCTGGAGCTACCTTGCTATTTAACATTTTAAGTGGTTTTCATAACCTCACACCTACTATGATCCTTTGTAATGTTGCGGGGCGCCTTTGTTTAATAGTTGCCTTACAGGCATGGCTCATCAAGTCTACCAATAAGATGGGTCAACGGCTCTTCATCCTATCCATAATCTCGCATGGGCTATCAAAAGTCTCCGACAGATCTTGCTGCGCTACAAGGGGCACCCTAGGATGTCAAAGCCACAGCTAAGACTTAATGACAGCATCACTCCATCTGGACGGCACTGACGTGCGCTACTGAAACCGCAATCCGGTTCATTTGATATCACACACCTTGGCTGGATTTCGTTCACCAATCACTTTGTGCATCTTCACTGTTACCCTTATGATTGGAAACTCCTCTACGTTGTGTGCAAAATTTCACGGTTAATGCTCTTGTCGACGTGGGTTCAGCGGACGGGCCATGTCATCACTAGAAGATCTGCGCGAGCAATGGAACCATCTCTACCGCACCCAGCTACCAGGCCTGGCCAAAGCCAAAGATGCCGCACAGCCGAAATGGCCAGTCCAGCTGGACCACTGTTTTGCGCGCATCATCCTTGACAACGCCGTTGGTAAGGATCGGCCGTGGAATCAGGTTTTGAAAAGCCCAGCGTACAAGAATATGAGCCGGGAGCAACTGGACTCTGCCATCGCGCTAGGTGAGAAATTGTCATCTGGTGAAGCAGATCTTGTGGTGTTAGATGAGAGAAGTCTCACATTAAGGGGCAAGAAGAGTAAGACGAAGGCAGCGCCCGCAGCTGCTCAGAAGAGGAGGAGGAGTGACCTGGACGAGGACAATACACAACAGCATAAGAAGCAAGCTACAAATCGCAAGGTCTCCTCTTACTTTCAACCCGTTACAGGAGCGGAGTCACAGAAAGCAAAAGACGAGGTTGATGCAAGCGAAAAGACAATTCAAGCACCATCCGAGATCATCAATCTCATCAACTCGTCGTCCGACCTCACTCCGTTCCGAAAAAGCATTTTAGCCCTGCTCACTCAAGTTCCCCGCGGCCGCCACACAACCTATCAGGCACTGGCAGATCACATCAGCGGGACGTCGCACAAGTCATCCGCTAGAGCAGTGGGCAGCGCGATGCGAAACAACCCTTTTGCGCCCGCGGTGCCATGCCACCGAGTCCTGGCGAGTGATGGCACGATAGGAGGGTTTGGCGGTGAGTGGGGTGAGGGTGGACAGCATGCTTCCGAGAAGCGGAGTTTACTGAGAGAAGAGGGCGTCATATTTGACGGCAGAGGGAAAGCAGTCGGGGAGCCTTTCCGCGGATTTCGGTAGTGCCCTGTCGGATGGGCTCGGATTGGTGGAGCTACTGTTGGGGGCTGCATCCTGCTCTTGGTGTTTCACCACTCTCGCATCGTGCATGGCGCCTGTTCCTGAACCGCAGTAGGCAAACTGCAAGGCTTTTTGGGTGGTCAGACGCATAATCTCGGACGATATAACTCTATATATGTATCCAACTTCAACCATCTATATTCTAGTGCTATCAATTCATATGCCGACGTTCTTCCCCTTGCATAAGCGCAAACCTCACGCAGCTATGACTTCAACGTCTTTCAGCTCAGTGGCGTGTCCCCTGATTCCGGCAACTTCTTCATCCGTTAAGGTGATCCCAAACCAAGTTTTGAGTGCGCTTACTCGTTCAGACTCGGTAGTGCATACTTGGACAACCTCCGTCTTGCCACCCGTGTTCTTCTTCACAGTGCCGTTGACCAGCATGACTTTGCCAACAATTTTGCCCTCTCCGGTTTCGTCGTCTTGACCCAGCAAGAATTTGACGATTATGGTGGTGAAATTTTGGAAGCTTCCGGCCTGGCTGGTAAAGAAGTTGACCACATTGAAATCCACCTCGAGGAACTCCGTGTCGTTGAAGACATAAAACGAGTTCCATGGCTTAGCAGGTGAGTTTCGGTACTGGTAAACAAAGAACTCCTGCCTCTTTGAACCGGGGACCCGCTCGCGCGCGTAGCGGACTTCTTGTGTCCCAAGGTTCTTGGTAATGGGGCCTGCCTTCAAGGGCATCGGCGCAGTCGGCCCATCGCCGCCGAACGCGACGTCGCAGACGTACTTGTCGCACTCCTCCCCGTCCAGCTCGACAATGAGGGCCATGTGCGTCATGCCGACGTAGTCGCCCTTTGGTATCCCATCCTCCCGCAGCCGGATCCTTACTCCGGTCGGATATGCCTCGAAGCCCAGACTGCGCAGGACGTGCATGAAGAAGAGGGATCCTTCCATGCAATACCCACCGCGGTTGCGCCCATTTCCAACAAATTTGGTATAAAGAGTTTGAGGGTCTAGATCAACGGTCTTGTGTTGGGAATAATGCAGAGACAGGTTCTCGTACGGGATCGCAGCAATCTGGTGGACGTGCAATGCTGTCAACAGCGACAGGTCACGAGGCACATTGTCCTGCCGGTACTTCTGAGGCAGCTTGACGTGGTCGAAGTATTTCGACAGCTGGTCTCTGCTGAAAGTCGCAGTGTCAACCGCAGAACCCATGATGGATAAGAATTGGAAGGAATATGGAAATAGACCAATCAGAGTTGCACGTGGCTATTCAGACTCGTCCTCGGACACTCGAGGTTTGAGGCTACGCATACTTATGTCCCTAAAAAGTGACTCACAACTAGTTAGACCGGTGCATGGCGCCATTTGACTCACGATGCGTCCGCTCGGCTTCCACATGACTAATTGCGGGGGGGCTCCCGAAATTGTCCGACAATTAAGATTAAGAATGATCCTTTTCCCCCAGATCCAAGGGAGAAATGGAAGGACTTTGCGATCTATCACATACAACACAGAAACGAATCCACCGCAAACGCATTTGCTAGTAATGTACCAATCCGAAAAAGCAATGTCGTGATTCAGACTATGCAAAACGCAAGCTGAATGTTGATCCCCAATCTGTTTGGGCTTTTACATTGAATTGCTGCGATACAGCACAATTAACAAGTATCTCTTTTCAGAAGAACCTTTAAATGGCGAATATTGAAAGTTTACTGTGAGTTCTGGGCTGACTACAGCACATCTGGAGTGAACACAGATGGAAGTGGTCGGCCCGACGCCAGCTTGAGGAGACTACTTACCAACTGATGGCTCTTCCGCTAGCTAGCCCCATTCGTCCTTCAAGCTTAGAAGACATCTGGAAGCTGAGACACGAGAGCTCCTCAAAGGAGAAAAGAAAATCGTTCCATAGCGTGTTTTTAGCTTAGACACTCTCCATGATTGCCTTTTTTAGGCAACAAACCATGCAGACTAGCCGGCCCGCCGCATTTTCTCTAGCTTATGAATACCATTACGTCTAGTCAGGAGCGTAGGCAGCCTAAGCCAAACCAGAACGATGTTATCTACGGGTCAAATGCTCCGAAAAGGAATGCTATCCCAACGGCTTTGTTGCTAATATGTTGTTCTCAGGCCAGCGCGATGAGCCACGGCTTCGGTAAGATTGACCGACAAAGGATGGCTAATATTGGACAACGTTGCCGAGTAGCAATCAACATCACACCGTAATACAGGACTATATCGACACGGTGCGAGGTGAAGTATATTTCTGCATTTGTAAAAACAAGTTTTGGGCCAGGTTCGTCCCATACTGACATGACCTCTCATCGCAATCGTATCATCCTCGCCGGCCGTCAAGATCCCAGACTGTCACATTCATTGCCATGCACGAGACCTCCCGAGCCCATTACCTTGTTTGACACCTATCGTAGTGCTGAAATACGAAGCTGTCAACGACTTAGGTTGCGTTCCCGGCGAGTGCCGTGTAGATCAGACTCCGTGCCAAGGAAAATGTGGCTTTGGTTTCGGTGCGACCGGTAACCGTAGCATGGCGCCGTTTAGGCATGTGATGAGTGCAACCAAGTTGCAGCTGCTGGAAACACCTAACGACCGTTGAAGAAGTTCCCAACAACTCGGGTTACAGAGAGTGCAGTGATAGTCCATTCCGCCATCGGCAGTAGGTCGAATGATCACGGAGTGTTTCCTCCTCTAGTTGCTGTTGAAGCTGTTCAGGGCGACAAATTCGTTTGTTGTCGTAGAGAAAACAGGAAGCATGACAGTGGTTTATGAACTAGACCGATGTGCACGAGTCGCAGACCATATAGCTAAAAGTCGTCTAGCTGATAAACTGCCCGCTAA
Source organism: Diaporthe humulicola (assembly GCA_038088545.1). Classification (NCBI taxonomy): domain Eukaryota; kingdom Fungi; phylum Ascomycota; class Sordariomycetes; order Diaporthales; family Diaporthaceae; genus Diaporthe; species Diaporthe humulicola. The sequence goes on along the minus strand of JBBWSL010000060.1, from coordinate 86,987 downwards.
GATAGCCGGCGTCTTGAGCGTTCATTGTTATGTCTGATCCGCCAAGATCGAGATCTTTTGATGGGCAAGAAATCCCATCCATTTTCTCGGATTCTCCCGTACGTTCATCGAATCGTTTGCGCACAGGCAGGTGCCGTCCGATCTCCACGCCGCCGCCCAAACCGCCCCCTCAGCGAGGCCGAACCGTACGCAGGTATGACAGCCGAGAGCGCGCGCTTTGACATGCAACCAGTTCCTTAGTGGTGCACGAGTTGGGGTGGCAGGAGCGGTAGCGTGCCACCTGGGCAGGACGGAGGGTGTTCCTCGATCCTGAGCCATGACGACTATCGTGTTTGTGGCATGCTGCCGTGTGCCTGGGCCCCCGCTCTACTACTGAAATGGACAATGCCTAGTGTCTCTGCCTGGTAGCATGCAGTTCCCAACCGCAAGTCACCTGGCCGCCATCAAGACGTCGGGCATCTCTGAAAGCGTCGGGGCATGTAACGTTGGCCAAAGTTGCAACTGCATAGGGCCCCTAGTCTGAAGCTTAAGCAACCGGGTAAAATGGAAGGAAGCGTGGGAAGCTTCGATAGCAGAAGCACATATGCTTCTATTGTCAGAGGTGCCTGCGACGTCCAGACGTGCAGAGTCGCAGCTGAAGTATAAGCAGAGATAGAGCTGCAGACCGGGCCGGACGACGTCGCCTTTAGGTTTGTTTAGAGCCTAGACCCGACGATCCATTTGCTGGGGCGACCCACGTCCCCCGCGCTACCCACAAAGCCCAGACAGCCAGACTGCTGGACCGGCGCCCACAGGACCTGTCCTGTTTCAGTCTGGGGCTTCACTGCTACCCTCTGCCTGCTTGTCAGCCGGGGTGATTGACATGCACAAGCGAAACGGCTAAGGCAAGAGGGGGAGGAACCCTTGCCCCGAGCGGCAGCTGAGAGTTCACAAGCGGGCGTGGTGGTGGGTGGGTGAACGGCCGCTTGTCCTATCCAAGCTGGGAGTTTCGTTGCGCGAGTGCCGGCTAAACCGTTTTCCTTGCTTAGACCGGTCTGTAGTTGAGTGGCATATGCCCTTGGTGGCGTTGGGCCCTGCGTTCGTGTAGGTGAGTACCAAAGAGAGTGTGTGTGACCGGCACACGGCGCATGAGCTGGTGGCTTTCGGTCTTTGCGGAGAGTGGCAGCTCTTAAGACCTGCAGATCCTCCTCTTGACCTACCTGCATGCACGCTTTCCTTGCTTTTAAATCTCCGGCTTTCGAGATCGTTTCCTATTCCCGTCCCTGTCCCAAGGATTGTTAAATTAAACCTGCCCCCCGTCGCCCAGGCCATTTTGCAGGGGCACCAATCCTCCTGCCACTTTTGGCCCGTCCTTCGTTTTGCGGAGAATTTCTCATAATTACCAGAGACCTCCTCGGCACCTCCCGAGCAGGCCCCGTCTCTGATATTCCGGTCTCCATGGTGTCCTCACCACCACAGTGATGTCGTCGGTATTCGATCTTCTCGGCGAGGCCGATAATTTGAATGAGCCAGAGCCGATTCTGAATCGACAGCCAGCCGTCTATGGCATGATCTTTTCGTTTCTGATCCTCTCGTCGCTCTGTGCCGTCTGGCGCCTCTGGATCCGGCTGTTTGTTACTCGGCTACCTGGTTGGGATGATGTTTTCGTTGTGCTGGCCGTGCTGTGCAATATTGGCCAGGCTGTGGGTTTATATCTGGCTTGCGAGCGTGGCTTGGGCCGACATTTCCTCTTGCTCGGGATCGATGGCATGCGGGACTTTATTCGCACCTTTTACATCGCAAATGGCACATATCCGATGTGCAGCACATTCATCAAGCTTGCTCTTTTGTTCCAGTACCTGCGACTCTTCAAGAAGGGGACGAGACTACGAATACTCACAGTTATTACCATAATAGTGGTCTGTTTTTGGGGCTTTGCTTTTACATTCATGTCCTGGGTGCCATCCATACCCATCCAGGCGTATTGGAATTGGAATATTCCGGATTCCCAAGTCACACGATATGGATTCGGCTCGCACGACGCGGACACCTTCGTGGCTACATACCTCACCCACGCCGCAACGAACGTCGCCCTCGACCTCATCATATTCACGATTCCCATTCCCCTTTACATGGAGAAGGGTGTACAGACACGAACACGGTGGGCTTTGTGCGGCCTGTTCGCGCTTGGCGCAATGTAAGTAATTAGCCTGGCAGGTGCCACAGTGAGACTTACCTGGACCGAGCGATCTAACCAAGTCACAGTGTCAACGTTTGTTCCATCTGCCGGCTCGTTTCCATGGTGAACAACCGGGCCGCGACCTATCCCACCTTGGACCCAAGCTGGTACGGATGCGTACCGGCCGTTTTGTCAGTACTGGAGGTGAATTTGGCCACGATTTGCGCATCACTGCCAGTGTTCTGGCCCGTCTTGAAGGAGAATTTGGGCAGGATCCTGGTAACCCGAGAGGTCGACGTTACGCGCGAGACGCGTGATTTCAGTACCATCAACAACCATTGGGAGGACAGCGACATGTACGCGCTGGAGGCTGTTCCTTCAGGACAGAACCTACATTCTGACCAGAGATACATGTTGTCGCAAATTGATCCGCTCCAGGAGGAGAAGCAGACAACGACAACGGTCATGGCCATGGGCCAGCAAGCCAATGGTGTTACTGGAACAAAAAGATCTCTTGACCTGGGCATGAACTTTACGTCAAGTTTGTCAGGGCTCGGGTTGCAGAGACCGGTTGTGGAGAAGAGGGAAAGTAAAGAGATTTTGCTGGATTCATAAAAGTCCAAACGCAACAATGTAGTATACAAAAAGTCTGAGCAGGCAAATACGAACACATTGAATACCGCAATGGTCATCGCCAAGGCAGTAATAGATATGTGTGGTTGATACTGGCCAAAATCTGGATGTAGGTTTGAGTTCGGTTGAGCGCGACAAAAAGTACCGACAAGGTTGTTCCGGCTTACCCTCACCGGCACAACTTTAGCGAGGGACCTAAACAGAACCGTGTCGCTCAGATATGCACAAACTGATTGCCTAGATAATTATGAATTGCCTAGCTCTGTCAGACGTGAGATCGGAAATTGACACCTGTCCACAGCAGTCGGCTTACGGCGCAATTCCTTCTAAAGAATACAGGGTCATGGGGTCGCAAAATTGCACCCCGTGGGGGGGGGTAGCCCAATCACTACCCCTGTACAAGTTTTGTTCCGCGGATAAGACATTGCACCGCAGAAGGAATAGGATCAACATCGCTGAAGCGGGAGCAGGCTGCAGTTTTTTTTCTTTCTGACCGCTCAGTGAATATTGATCCTGACTTCACTCCCGGTGTTTGAAATATGTAACACCGAAACGTGTTTGTCTTCCATTTCAACCCATGGCGCCCCAGACCAAAATCTAAGAAAGACAATAAAATCCAACAGCCAGCCACCTGTCGCAATCTGATCTGCTCCGAAATTTTGTCGCAGATCACCCTCCCCATCCACTATCACCATGCCTGACTACGTCATCCAAGGCTGCACAGTCCAAGATGGCGCAGATGTAGCCCGCAACAACATGTCTTCCTTTTGGCAAGACCAGAACTGGAGAATCGTCTGGAAGCATTCAACCCTACCCCGTGTCATCGAAGCGTGCAGCGCCCGCTCCCCACGGTAAGCAGCCCCCAGACACAATGTTAAACCTTCAAGAAAATATCTTTTCCGTTTGTAGCATATGGTCAACAAGCTTGTCAGGCTACAAGCGGCTATGGCTACACTGTTGCCCCGACCGCCCGCCTTAATTTGCATGAAACTACTTCCCCCTGCTTTAGGTAGCTGACTCCGAATGACGCAGGAACCTGCTCAAGGACCGGAAGCTCCTCCGCCATTTCAAAGCTGTCGACCCCGAGACGGGGAAGCTGCTTGGGTACGCCCGTTGGAAGCTCCCTCCCGGATACCACGAGAAAGAGAACGGCAGCCCCACATGGCCCGAGGGCCAGGTTCCAGACGTCACCACGGAAGAGAGGGCCAAGATCGAGGAGGTGGCGGATGCGGCGGACTGGAAACCGGATGATGAGACGGATCACCTTGATGCACCCATCACGAGGAGGAAGATCGAGTACTTGGCGAGAAAGGAGTATCTTTGTAAGTTGGTATTTCCATTTGGTTCTTCCTGTCTATCTGCTTGTCACATCTATCCATATATTAGATTACCGCTAATTCTACTCCACCTGACAGTGCTCGACTTCTTTGCAGTACACCCTGAGCACCAAGGGAAGGGCGTGGGTACGGCCCTTCTCAGACATGGAATCGAGAAGGCCACAGAGATGGACATGGACATCTTTGTCTTGGGCATGGCCGGAGGATTCCGGATCTACAAGCGCATGGGATTCAAGTTGATGGAGACCGTGGTCCAGGACGCCACACAATACGGTGGTAACGACAACTATGCATTTCAATTCTTGGAGTATGATATTCGGAGCAAGAACTAGAGGTACCCATTTGACGATTGCCTGGCCCTGAAGGCGGCCAATGACATAATCACCGGTGTTCTTACGGACGTTTCCTCGTATACAGCTGCTGTATACTCAATAATGACAAGGTGGATGATGAGAATGCATGCAATATCGTACATGAGAAGACAAGATGCCTAGAAAATCAATCTTGAGGTAACATCGCGATCACATCAGATGAGATCAACTATTATTGATATGAGAATTAAGCGAGTCATTCTTCCTCTCTCCCACTCTCACTTCCTCATATACACGCCTTGTCTCTGAACACTGCTATTTGTGCCCCTTTCTTTCTCCCAACCACCGTGTCGCCCTTTTCCGGTCGTATTCCTTTTCCTCTCCATCCTATGCTTCTCCTCCTAATTCTTGACGTCGACGACCTAGTAGGGATCCCCGATGTATTCCTCGACCTTTTCCCGTACGTTTCGGGCTATTGCTTGCTTCCTGAGCTGAATGACCTGAACCGACGGCCTGGTCTGGTAGAACTTGGTCCTTGCGGATGTGGTCATTTTTCCCATCCCACCACCCCCAGATCAGCAGAATGAGACACATCAGCCCAGCAAATCCGACCAGAGTGACAACTTATCCAAGGACAGTCAGCGGTAACATTTCTTGTAGTTGATCCGTAGGACGGGAACTTACCAGATGCGGCGGCCGCTGCACTTATACTCCAAACGGAATCTTCAGGACTGAAATTCTTGATATCCAGGGCCATCAGGCTAGAGATCCATGATAAAGGCGCCTGCTCGTGGTTAGCTCATGCATGTAGTTACTCGTAAGAGAGGAGTATTGTATTACAAATAGTACAGTTGCTGCCGTAAAAACGAATAGAATCCGAGATTGGAGTTGCGAGTTGATAAGGCTCTCAGTGTTGACCTCACCCTGCTTCAGAACGAGGAACGTAACCAGCTGCGTTTGTTAGTCAGAGAACCTTGCTAGCTTCCAAGTTGTAACATACTGATTCTCTGACTCTTGAGGCATCGTCCTCTAGTCTTCGAAGCTTACTCTCACTTCGCTCGGCCCAGCGATCCATGTCCGACCTGTTGTTGAGCCTATCCATACACAACAGGCGCAAATCCTCATTGACGCGCCTAATCATGGCCAGCTCACTCAGAGCATCATCCAGATTCAGAAGAATTTCTGTCTCACTTTCAACGGAGTCTTTGTAGTGTCTGTCGATGCGCCCAAGGTTTTTCTTGTACTTGTCAAGGGTCTTGGTAACAGAGGATGACTGGGTTCAAACAGCGATGAGTCTATCAAGTCTTCTCCAGAAGTAAAAAATGAAGTTCAAAATTAGAATGCGCCGTCTTACCTCAAAGGCGATCTCATTCGCAAAGGCACCAGCACCGTCCAGGAGTTCGCAGCGCCCATTTCGAGGGAACCGGGGTTCGTATCTGACACATGCCTCCATGACTGCTTGCAAGACTCTCATCGTCGCGTCATTGGTCGTTGTGCTTGGGAATGAGCTATCACGGGTGAAGATCTTCTGCGAAAGGTTTTCATCGTGGTCGTTCGAGGAGCTCGAGTCTCGGTCGTTTCCATAATTGGAGATAAGAAAGTCTGAAAGATGTCAGACCCAATCCGAATCATGAGATTCTCAGTAGCAACGGACCTCCAAATCTCCAGACCCACAGCTGGGACACAACAACTATCTCGTCTGACCCCAACTTGTGGTGTCCAGTGTACCGACCGACGACTTGGTTCTTATCCCGCTTGACAAGTTCATCATCCGGGAGAAAGTTGTGGCAATATTCATCCAAGCTCTGCTCTGCGAACAGCACATTCCTCGAGGGTTGCCTGGGCTGCGGCAAGGTCTGCTCCTCGGGCTGTGCCTGTAGACGCTTTCTGTGTTGCAGATGCACTCGATCGTTCACGTCGAGAATTGGAAGCTACATGCAGAGTCTTTAGAATCGAATTCTCAACCCAGATTGTCCAAACGTCTAATGAATAGCTGGCGACTTACCACAATACAGTACACTTTCTTCAAGATAGCATTGACCTGTTTCATGCCATGATGCTCACTGGAACCCTGGGTGGCCTTGGGCTCTTCAAACTTGGGTCTAGCGAGCTAGCAGCACTCAGCATACGTAGCTACGATCTGAGAATGGTGAACGAGAAAGAAGCAGTCAAAATTCTTACCAGAGTTGCCGGATAATAACCCGGAATGCGAAGCTTCCCAGATTTACTCATATGTTCGATGAAGTTATGCAGGGCCGTCTCAGCCCCTTCTGCCTTCTTGAAGAAGATACTGGCAGCTCGCTTTACCCATATCAGCTAATAGAGGAATGTTAGTAGCGCTAGAACCCGCGTGAAATGAAGAATAGACCACTAGAATATTGCGGGAATGCGGAGTGCGTGGTCACCAGTTGACATACATCTTTCTGGGGCAAAGAGACGCCGTATGATCGCCAGCGCTTGAGGGGCTCTGGTTTGCATTCTGATTCGACTTCCGATTCAGAATCTGTTCCATCTTCTGGTCCAGAATATGATCCATCTTCTGACCACACCTCTTCCTGTAGACGGTCCCGCATCACTTGAAGCAGTGGTGGGGAGCCGTAAAGTAAGTCACTGACTGGTCTGTTGAATACTAGTGCTGCATCGTCTTGTGACTCGTCGTCTCCGGACTTGTTTTCTTTCCATTTGAAGCCCCGTAAATCTCTCAGTGCCACAATTTGACTCCTGCATATGTTGCTCGGGATGCTCTGCTGCCTTTCGCCTCCAGGCCCCCGAGCATATCCTCCGTGCAGCTGCTCTCTGATTTCTGTTGCTGCCTTGGCGTCAAATTCATCGCACTCACCTCCACGTCTGTCTAAACAATCTGCAGGGGTACAGAAATTGTCATCATATGGCATGCGGTCCTCTCCTTGCAAGTGCCCTAATAGGAGCGGTACGATGCCTGTGCGTACATTCTTAGCCGCCCAATGTAAGGGTGCCCTGTGACGATTGTCTTTGCTGTTCACGTGGGCACCTTGCTCGATTAAGTAGCGCGCAATAAGAACATGCCCTTCTATCGCGGCCATTTGCAGTGGCGTCACCCCATTGTTGTCGGCCTTGTTCACAAACTCGGCTCTGCGATACTCGTTCGGGGCAGTTTCGACCATGGCCCGCACAATAGGGAGCCTGAACTTCTCTTGGATGAATTCAAAGTGGTTGGATGATTCAAAGATGATAAAATGAAGGATATTTCGCCTCGCCTTGAAGTTAGGAAACGGGTTCATTTCTAGCAGCCTTTGATGGTCATTAGCTTTGCATGCTTCTTCGATTCGTTCAGGCCACTCCGCCCAATTGCTCCCCTCAAGGGCTGTTTTCCATTCATGATATGCTTGTTCTTCAGTCACTGAATCAGTCGCTGAAAGTTCAGAAGGTTCCATGATCTCGGAAAGTTTGATGAATGCGTAGTTATCAGCGATGCCGGAGAACTTCAGTAGCCAGTCCGTTAGTCGTGGATCAGTATCATGAGGGCGCAGTCCTAGGTAGGTACCTACCGGGGGGAGGGGGGGTATTTGATCTCATTATGCAGGGCATACAGAATAAGCTCGAAATGGTATTGACATATCTTCAATAATTTAATATAATTTTTTTTTGTGTCTATTATATGACCTGTATAAAAACGAAATCAAATTACCTCTGATATACTATGACATACTATGACATAGTATTAGAAAATTGATATAAGGGCAAAAAATTAAGTTCAACTCCCGCCCTTACCACTTTTTTTTTTTTTTTTTTTTTTTTTTTTACCTTATCCCCAACCCAACTACTTATTCGGCTTAACTATTAATACCCTATTAAAAGCTATGGAAAATACAAATACAAAAACCTTATTTTTGGGCAACTTATAAAACCTAAAACCAACAGATTTAAGGATTTTTAATATCTACTAACATAAAGTTAAAAGTAATATAATATTAACCCTTTAAAATGATTTTTTTTTAATAGTATTTTAATAGGCTTTTACTAGTATTTTACTAGAATTTTTCAATTTTAATTAAATATTAACATTGTTACCCTAGGCAACTGCATTGCACTATTTAAATAAATAACCCCCCTCCCCCTGGTAGGTAGCTACCTTTCAAGACTACCTTGTCGAGTGGGGTAGATGTTTTGACCGGTATCTGCATCTGGACAACGTGCATATACGATGTTGCACGACATGATAATGACCAAGCAGAGATTCTCATCACCACGAGTAGACCAGGGCATCGAAGATCCAGAGGCATATGTACTAGTAGTAGGTAGCTACACATATGCGAGACGCCTTCTGAGGATTTCATCAAAACTCGTGAAAATTCTGAACTGCTTAGGGCAGGACAGGGCATAGGCGCTCCTCATTATGGTGTAAGCCGACGCCAGGTTAGGTGACTGATTTGTGGATGCGGTGCATAGACAGCGCGGTCTGACAGGTAAATCGGGTAGCTAGGTACCTAGGTAGGCACTCTCGCGCTATTACTGTATTTGGTGCAGAACCAGAAGCGGCCTCACCTGCTTGCCATGTTGCGGAGGGATTACTTGCAATTGATCCCCATTGATTGTTACAATTGACAAGACCATATCCATCCAGAAACCAAGGGTAAGCTTGAAATCCTTTGCGAAGAGATGAAAGGCCTATGTTCAATATACAGCGGGACAAGATATGGAGTCAACGTTATGAGGCACAAATATTCACATAAGAAGGCAAGGCCTGTATGGATGACAATCTTTTTCTTTATTGGCTCTCCAGAACTGGTAGCCGAGATCAGTCTAGCCGATGCCAATGTGTTGAGATGAGTATCTCCCCATCCTGACGATCAAGTTCTCCATCGAATGACGGCCAGGTGTCCCCCATCCGGCTACAGAACCCTTTTCCTCCGGCACAGCCCACTGCTCAAGCCTGTCTATATATTCGTAGGAAATGGGGAGGCGTTGACATCTCCACGAGGACGGACTCATCCACCAAGGTGGATGTTTGAACAACCGTCGCAGTACGACTGAGAGAAGCATCCGGCAGCGCAGCTGTAAATCACCACCACTGTTAGCTAGTGCATCGAGAACGGTGATACGACATGTGCTCTCCATATCGGCTCATCCGCTTCTTGAAAGCTTGCACAAGTCACGCCCTAACTCTGTGGGCAAAGCGAGTGAAGTGCAAGAGGACGGGGAAATGGATGGGGGAGGGGTCGGGGGTTGTCTTGACCAGGTAGTACCAAAGGGAAGAAACTCACAAAAACCACAGAGCTAGCATGGCGGCGCACGCCTTCTGGCAGGTGTTGCAGCGGTCGCAGTTCTGCTCCTTTCCCGCGATGATGCTGACCTCGTTGAGGCGGACGAGGTCCTTGACGTCGATGTCCGACGCGATGAGCTTCTCGGCCTCGGCGACGGGGTCGACGCCGGCGGTGTTGGGCTCGCCCTGTGCGAAGGCGGTGAGGTTGGGGGCCCAGATGCCGTTGGCGGCGAGGACGTCGGGGGCGTCGGCGCTGAGGGTGATGGCGAGATGGGGCTCAAGCTGGGTTGCGTTCTCGGCTGCCACGGCGACGCCGATGGCTGCCATGAGGGCAGAGATGATGAGGAGCATGACTTTCATGGTTGCTTCTGATGCAGATATAACGAGAACAACCGTTTCGGGGGTGTTATAAGGTCTTGTTTATGGGTTGAAGAAGGCTTGATGTCAGATTGGGAATGGGGATGGACTGGTTGTTGAGTTCCCGAAGACCACGAGTGTTTGGTTTAAGCATTAGGAAGGAACTACAGGGAGTCTTTTCACTTTGATCGAATTCATCCAAAGTACATTCACTAACATCGTTCTGTCCAAACAACTTGGAAGCGTTCCAATTTTAACCACTCGGCTTCGAGCTCAAGCTCTCTCCTTCCCTAAGCCTGGGCAGCTTGACAAGTGACCGGACTTCACCAACCTTTTCACTCTACAAAGGACTCAGAACTACACCACCCAGGCAGCACAGATTCGACGATTTGGTGGATATTCAGGATTAGGATAAGGATATCGTATTGACATCGGAAAACGCAATCAACCAAATCGCCAAATTTGACAGACCAGTCCAATCTCGCACCAATAAACCGATTGAATACAGCAGCCTGAATGCATAAGGTCCAGATGCAAAGTGTCTTTGACAGATTCCTCGAGCCGCTGAATCAGGACTCGGTCGATGACTACCGGGGCACTGGCTGAGCGAAACGCCTGTACGAGGCCATTTTGAAGGAATGCGGATCCGAAGACATTGTCTCCTCTGCACCATACCGTGCTTTGGTGGGTACTCGAGAGGATCACTACGAAGGTCAAGGGCTTCTGGGTGATTTCCTCGCCTTAAGGCCCCTCTTCAGTACCCAAAGCTACCACTATGATGTTCCTCTAGATGTGACGATTAAGATAGTACATACTATCAGACCTGAATAAAATCCTGGTAATTGTAAGGCTATTCTGAAGGCTTAAAGCGGTCGCGGAGGAAAAGAGGTCGTGGGAGTGGAGATGGACTTGCCTGGGAGGTTCCTTCCTTTTGAGAAGCTTCCTCTCTATTCCCTTAAAGGAGTTCTCCTGCTTTGGGACGCTGGCTGGCCGAAAGAGAATCCCTTTCTTCCCCTCCCTACTGGTCTTTTTTTTGGCTCTTGAGCTTCTGGCTGATTCTGATTCTGATTCTGAATCTCTGGATCTGAATCTCTGGATCTGAATCTCTAGATATGGTGATTTTGACTGACTTGAAGGAGGAAGGTGGAGGAGTTGAAGTTGAGGAAGGAAGGAAGGAAGGAAGGAAGGGGAAGAAGTACCTTTCCTCTCTTTATATATGGGAAGGTACAAAAACTTCTCCACAACCGCCTTTCCCTCTCCGTAACCATTTTTCTTCTCCGCGACCCTCTTTTCTGCGAGTCCATCTGGTGGTCTGCGAGTCTATTAAATGGTCAGACGATAGTCTATATAGTAAGGCTATTATTGACTTGAATAACATTGCACGTCGTTTTCGGAGTGAGGATAGTCAAATAGGCCGATGAAGGTCATAGTGACCTTCTTTCGTACCCACCAAAACACGGTATGGCACTCGGCCTCGCCAGGACTCAAGACGGCTCCGGGTTAAAGAAGGGCCACTTTATCCCCAACTTCAGGAGAAGAACCTCCTTCGAGAGGGCTTATGAGCGAGAATAAGACAAATGAGAAAAAGGCGGAGAGAGATGATCAGGGTTGCAGGTACAGTACCCCAAGTCAAGACAATAGCAAGATTGAATGCTACGTGTCCACTTAACCGAGGGAATCGTTGAATCATCCATGTGCTATTTGCATCTATGCTGCAAACGACCAAAAGACCCTGTAGACACTCGCCCTATCCAGAATTGCTTACGCTCCACATCGACAGCCTGAGCTTACATGCACGACCCACCGATATCGATCTTTCGGCGTGAGCCGCCAAGCATGCCCTCTGGCAGTCAAGAGACCATGCGACGAATGAGCTGATCAGATATATCGGGTCGGGACGCCCTTGGGACACCAATTCCGACGATCTTTGCGGCTACAAGTGTGGGCCAGGCCCGCCCATCGTCCCCGGTGACCGAGCACCGTCGGCCAGCCGTAAGAGGCAAGCCCTGTAAGCCCACCTCCCGCCTCTTCGGCGTGATGGCTTCGGGCGCAGTTTTCTAGGCCACTCGGAAAGTTAGCTTTGCCCCGGCCCGCCAGAGTTCATCCGTCCATGGCTCGCTCGTGATAGGTTGGTGATTGCGTCCGTGGCTTGCCGACCCCTCACGGCGCCGAAACCTTGCGAGACAGAGGGCTTGAGCCATGTGAGCTGCGAGACACTGGCTATATAAGTTGATGGCGTTCCTGTAGTATGGCCAAAAGTATGGGTGGTTGCTCAATGGTTTCATCACCCCTCTCTCTTGAACACTCTTCGAACCTCAACAGAACGCGCTGTGCTTTCGCAAGATGGCAGCCGTTGTTTCCAGCGGACATGCGTCCGCTGCAGCGACCAGGGAGGCGGCGATCAGCGATGTGAACGAAGGCATGGGCCAGCTTAACGCTGCAGTCCAGAGCTTTTGCACCGCCGGCGACAAAGTTGGTGATGTGGACGACAAGGCACAGCGCCAGCAAATCATCGAGGCGGCACAGAAGGTCCTGGATGCCGTCAAGGGGCCTGATGATGTTTGGGTGGACAGTAAGCTAATTCAAACCCCGTCTGGACTATTCTGTGGCTTGATTCGCACCTGCAAGCCGTTGTGTGGGATGGAGCACAGCTGACGAGTTATATAAGTGAACATGGACACCACCCGCTTTGCTGCTTGCCAGCTGCTCTACAAATGGGGAGCCTTTGAGGCCATCCCGGCCGAGGGCAGCATCTCGTATCAGGACCTGGCTGTTGCCACAAAAGCAGAGGAGGCACTTCTAAGTTAGTTCAAGAACGATGCATTGATCCTTGCTGTGATATACAGTGAACTGAATGCCTTGACAATAGGACGCATCGGCGGAGTGCTCGTGTCCCAGGGGTTTCTGAAGCAGACTGGGCCAGATCACCTCCTTCACACAACAAAATCACGCGGGTACAGGAGTGAGAACGCAGGCAGCCACGTCCTCAACATGAGGTGAGATCTCTTTCCGCCGCACGGAACGGGCAGTAGTTATGCTGTTCTACTTATGTGAAAGGCCACCAGCTAACCAGTGTCCCGTCCCAGCTGGTCAAACGCCTTCGTCCCGTTCGCCAGGATGCCCGAGTACTTCGAGCAGTACGGGCGCAAGGAGCCGCAGAAGACCAACCACGTGCCGATGGGCTTCGCGTACGGGCGGCCGGAGCTGTCCTTCTACGAGCTGCTGGGCGAGCACGAGGGGTGGGTGGGCAGCTTCCTCAAGGGGATGGCGCACCTCGAGTCGCGGATGCCCGTGGCCGCGGGGATCTACGACTTCTCGTGGCTGGTGGCCGAGGCGGAGGCGCGCCCCGACTCGGGCAGGGCTGTGCTGGTCGACGTCGGCGGGGGCAAGGGCGGGGCCATCAGGGCTATCCACAGGGAATTTCCGGCCCTGCCCATCCACCGGTTCGTCCTCGAGGACAGGCCCGAGACGATCGAGGCTGGCCGGGCGCTGGACGAGCCTGAGCTGGAGGGAGTGCAGAGGGTGGCGCTTGACTTTCACAGGGATCAGCCCGTCAAAGGTGAGCTGCGGTGGGGACATGCTTGCGTTGCTTGGTGAAATTCGACTAATTTGGTTTGTGATTTCAATTCCAGGGGCTTACACGTACTGGATGCGCCGCTGCTTCCACAACTACTCGGACGACGTGTCGAGGAACATGCTGCGGATCATTGTGGATGCCATGGCTGACGACAGCAGGCTGCTTATCCAGGAGGATGTCCTCGACAACCCGCCTCACCCGTGGGCAGCCTATCTTGACTTTATGATGCTGGGCCTGGGCGGGAAATCGCGCACGCTGGAGAACTGGGAGCAGCTTCTCGGGTCTGTCGGGCTGCGGATCGCGAGTGTGACGAGGGGTGACGGGCCGTGGAAGTCGTTGTCGGTTATCGAAGCCGTCAAGCATTGAGAAGTGATGTTAACTGTGTAAACCTCTCATTTTTGTTGTTGTTATTGTTTATGAGGTCATCGCACCGAGCAATCCGTAGCTGGTTTCAACACATGCGTCGGGCTGGCTCGGTGCAGGCTGCCACTGCAATTTCAAGGCATCAAAGTTTCATAATCTCTTTTTGACAGTGCAGTTCCCGGTCACATCCAGGCAGGAACAGGCAAGATCTCACCACGCTGGGCTGTTTGTTGGCAGCTGAGTTGGCTTTCCTTGGGGCGGCCGGTGCGTTTGAGAGCTCGAGCGGCCAATTTCCTGGGCCAGCAATGTCCGCCCCTGGGGAGCTCGCGGTCGAATCAACCTGCCAAGCAGGGGCAGCAGGGCAGCAGGGCCCCTGACTCGGCGGCTTGATTTTCGCCAAGACCGGGAAAAAGAGCAGGGGGACAGGGGTTGCCCGCGGTACCACCGTGATGACCTCTGATCTGCTTACTGACAGATCTTTTACTCCACCTAGATTAGGCTGTGTTTTGGGGGGCACGGAGGATGCGGGCGGCGTCAAGAAGGATGCAGCGAGCCTGCGAGCCTAAAATCCCGATGCCCCAACCCCTGAACATCACAAAACAAAAATATGGCCGTGCATATGTCGTGTAACGGGGCAATCGGGGGAGCTGCAAAAGCGTGTGCAAAAGCACTGGGGAGGGAAGATCCGCGGTAAACGAAACATTGCTTGGCTTCCGCCAGACATGCAGGAGCACCCGAGGGCGTCCCTGGGCGTTTGTGTTGGCAGGGTTGGGCGGCACTTCAGCTCGTCTGCTTGTTTAAGGTTCCAATCAAGCTTGCCACCACCAATCTCCTTTTCGGCCCATGTTGTAGCCCTTGTGGGCCCCCGGATGGGGTCAAATCGTCCAAGGCTACGTAAACAAGGGCGGCAAAAGCCTGGACGGTGGACACCCGCGGCTTGTTCCACAAAGAACTGGCGGTACCTGCATGCCTAGTCTGCGTATTTAAGAAATCCTCCACCCGCCCATTCAGCCCGCCAGGCGCGAGAGAGAGTTCACGGCAAAAGTCCTCATTCATTCATTTCACCTTCTTTTGAGAAACGCTTGCGTTCGGCCTGTGGCCTGAGTTCTTCACGCAGTACATACAGTCAGTCACTCATTCAGCAGACAGCAGAAACAACAAGAAACAAGAAACAAAAAACACCGCATCTCTCAAGCAAAAATGGTCTCACGTTCATTCATCACGGCGCTTGCCCTCCTGGGCGGCGTCGAGGCGCACACTCGCATGGTCGAGCTTTTCCGCAACGGCGAGGGACAGGGCGAGGCAGCAGGCGTCCGCATGGACCTGAACGGCGACAGCACGACGGGCCCCGTCACCGACCTCAGCTCCACCGACATGGCCTGCGGCAGGAACGGGGAGACGCCCGTGGGCCGGACGGTCAAGCTGGCGGCGGGCGACGGCATCGTCATGTCCCACCGCTCGTGGGCCGACGGCGCCCAGCCCGGCGTCATCGATAGCAACCACAAGGGGTCCACCGCCGTCTACCTCAAGAAGATCGCCGACGCCGGTGCCACCGACCCCTGGGCCGCCAACTCGGCGTCTGGCGCCGGCTGGTTCAAGATCTCGTGGAACGGCCTCGACACGGCCACCGGCCAGTGGGGGGTGGACGTCATGATCAACAACGGCGGCTACACGGGGGCCATCCTCCCATCTGACCTGAGCGAGGGCTACTACCTCGTCCGCGACGAGGTCCTCGGCCTGCAGAACCGCGACGGCGGCAACATCGTGCCCCAGTTCTTCGTCGGGTGCACGCAGGTCTACATCTCGGGCGGGACAGGCGGCGAGTCGCCCCAGACCGTCTCCATCCCGGGCCACGTCGCCGCGTCCAGCCCGTCGCTCACCTACGACATCTACCAGACGCCCTGGGGCGAGTTCCCCGAGTTCGGCCCGGAGGTGTACGCCCCCGTCGTCGCGGCCTCGGCCCTCAAGCTGAGCCAGCTGAGCGCAGCCACCACCAACGTCGCGGGGACCTGCCCCGAGAACACCGTCCTCACCGTCGGCAACAAGTGCTTCACCGAGCTCGCCTCGTGGTCCGACGACACGGCCGGCGCCCTGCCCAAGTGCTGGGCCGCCAGCGCCGCCTGCTGGGAGAAGAACACCGACTGCTGGGACAACGTCGAGCCCGTCATCAACGGCAACGACAAGAGCAAGGGCTGCAGCCTGTGGGAGGCCAAGTGCAACGCCCTCGACGCCTGGTGCGAGGCCGGGAACACCAGCGGCCCGCCCGACGCCGGCAAGATCATCTCGGAGCCCCTGGACCTCAGTGGCCTGTAAGGCCTTGGCGGACTTTTTTTCCCCGTCGGTCTCACACGTCCCAAACAGCATTTACACTTCTTTACTCCTCTTTTTACAAAGGGGAGGACCTTTTTATAACGCCGTATGACTTAGCCTTGACAGCTTAGCTGGAAAATCATTCTTCTTCTTGGGGACTTGCGCTTTTGAAAATGTGGGCTTTCCCTCACATCGGGGATTCTGATTGACGAATGACCCTTCCATTTCGTAGCCGCATGTTGTGATGTGGCATCTGTAACACCATGGCTCTTTGTTTTGGACCAGGGCGCTCGGACTGTAGATCTTTCATGTCACTGGGGGACGGTTATAGCATTAGAAATCCCACAGGGCAAAATCAAATGAATCTTGCGCACGCTCAGTGCTGCATTTAAGAATGTCTCAGAATCTACTCTTTGCAGGTGCAGCGTGCCGAGCCTCTCACATATAGTACATAGACATTCGTACCCGCCTTGAGTGATATCATGACTCACTCTTCAACACAAAGTCGACCACAGCACGGTTCGGACCATCCCATCCTCGCTGGACTCTGACGAACCAGAGCGTGATGGCCGCAACGAGGACCACCCCAAACACGGGCCCGCAATAGTTCATGTTGGATGCATTTGCCGGGAGATCGGTGGGGAAAGGCAGCCAAATCATCGCATAGAGGGTATAAACGAGCCCGAAAATGTTCACGGCCGTGCCGGCCCTGCCCAGGTTCCACCGGCCGAGCTCGAGCCCGTTTGTGAGGCGGGCGTAGAGGACACAGGCGAGCACGATGGCGTAGCTCATGTAAATCGCCAGCGATGACAGTGACACGATGGCGTTGAGTGCGATGTACGAACTGCTGCCGATGTTGAGGAGCGAAAGCAGGAGCACGATGATTGAGGTCACGATGATGGCGCGTGCCGGAACACGGCTCTTGCCGTCAACAACGCCGAAGTATTGCGGCAGTCCTGGATTCATATCAGCCAGGAGTACCAGGGGTTATCATTGGCGATCAACTTACCGCCATCTCGAGCCCAAGCCCATGTGAGTCTCGACACGGACGAGACGACACCCATATTGCCCGAAATTCCCAGCACAACGAGACCTGATGTCATGGCGGTTGTGGCTTTCGCAGATCCTGTGGTATTGAGAATGATGGTGACGAGTGGGCTGGACGAGTTGAGAAGAATGTCAACAGAAGGCATACACATCTGTCACCAAATCTATTAGCGCATGATTCTGAGCACGGCAGATCCGGATCGCCATGATAGGTGTCAGCCGTACCGCAAAAGTGATAATCATGATCAGACCCAGGATGCCGTTTGTGAAGATGGCCCAAAACATGGCTGTTGGCACGGCACGTTTCGCATTGCGGGTCTCTTCGCCCATGTGGATGACACTCTCGAAGGCTAAAAGCCCGTTCTGGTCAGCTACAACTTCCTTTCCGCGAAAGCATGATAACAGTGGACAAGGATCGACTCACAGCAAAAGAGAAAGATGTTCGACAGAGCACCCAGGTTGGCAGCCACGAAGTAATTATCCCAGCCGGACGAGACATTGCTCTCAAAGAATATGGCAGTGCTGTTCCGGGGCGACATCACCCAGAGGACAACAAGGAAGATGACAAGGAGGCAAACGTTCAGGATGCCGGATAACAGCTCGAACCACGGGACAAGCCGGAACGCGAAGAGGTTCACCCCGGAGCAGAATGCTATGGTCGCGAATATGATCAGTGTCGTATGCCACCCTCCCGGCTCGTAGCCAGGATGTGTGAGCTGAATCATGCCCTCCAGGACGAGCGTGTTACCGTTGAGGCAGCTAGCAAGGAGAGCCACATAACCTGTGGCACGAGAAGAGCATCAGCCAGTCTGCTCGAGGTGGAACGCAGTTCGTGGGAATCTGCACCGACCTGTCCAAGTCATCCACCCTTGCATCCAAGTAAGGAAGCGCCTGCAGCTGGGAGGGGAGAAGTTCCACGTCCAGTAGTACTGGGCACCCGCGATGGGCTGAATGGACGCCATCTCGCCGAAAGTTGCGGCTTGGCAGAGAACACCGGCGAGCACGATGATGTAGCTCCAGAACCACGCTGCCGGGCCGCCGTTGTTGAGGGCAAAGTACATGTTCCTGTTGAAGCATGTCAGCTGGAATATCTATTCTGCCTAGGAGATAGGGCTCAGTTTACGTAGCGATCGAGTACCATGTCCCCAGATAGACCAGAGAGAAGGCGAAGAGTTGTGGTGTGTTGAACAGCCGTCTCGTGCGAGTCTGCTTCTCCAGCGTACCTTCTCCCGTCAGTGCATTGTGCTGGTCGACAGCACCGTTCGGCTCCGAGACGTTGACTGACGCAACGTCGGCTTTGTCCTTTTCTTCGATCATGGCAATTATGAAAATGCTTCGGTCCGAAGGGCAAGAAAGGCTCGCGATGTGAAGGTGTAAAACCCAGATGAGCAACGTTGTGGAAGAGAACAATGAGCTACGAGAGTGGATTTGAGGGTCCAGCTTCTTCTACAAAACCATGCCCCAGTCCCATGTACTCCATAGCGATCACAGACTTCTTGCATGAGCGGCGAGGCGGTCCCTCCCCGATTGCGAGCATCTCGGTGGGTCGGGTGGCGTACCTCGGGTGTGGCTCCCGAGTTCGCCTGATCTGCGGTGCCATCGAAACGTTGCTCTCCGCAGTGGGGTTTTCATCTTGTCTACAGACAGATGCAAAAGGTGGTGCTGAAGATGTTCCGAAGTCGTAGCAAATCTGACCACCTTCAACTGACGCCTTATTTTGAGCCTCGCTATCGTACATGCTGATGTGCCACCTACCCAAGCCGTACACTCTATGAGAAATTAGGAGCTTGTCTAAAAGACCCAAGTGGCGCTCCGGGCTCTCGAGCCACCCTGATGCATTTCTTGACCGGTCCCTCAACGTTGTATTTGAAAAGTGGATCCTGAGCTTCATAAACATCTCGCATTGGATGTTTGGCGTCCTGCTCATGCACCACCGAGCCAACAGGCCGCTTAATAGCCCTATCAGGACACAGGTCCTTGCCTCGGAGACTGCAACCGATTCGGACGTGTCACCACTTATGGGCCTGAGCTCCACGCTGTTGCCTTCGCCTTTCGTTCGTAAGTCGCTGTTGAGATTTGTGTCACTCAACTGGAACTGTGATAACTCGCAAGTCGTGCTTGCCGTGACCAACTGACGTGGGCTTGCTACTTCTCTTCTGGACAGGATGAGAGGCGCTGGGGCAAATAACCAACAGCAGCGCAATTTGAATTTCGTGGGCCTGTAGGCTCCATAAATCCTTGAAAGCTCCGATGTTCGACCTGTCAACTCATGCAATTTCTTCCCGGGGCAGCGACGGACTACTCTCTCTGAACATCGTCGTTCACTCGCAAGTCAACACCATGTATCAAAGTGCCACACCACTCCTCTCACTTCGAATCATGCTCTTAGCTAGTCCGGCTCTCAAACAATTCTCAATGAAACAAAGTCGCCCCAGATGTCGTGCGACCTCGTTTTCATCACAGCCTGGGTTCCAACAATGAAGGAGGTAATCGACAGCCTGTCCGGGCCCTTAACGGCGCAAGTACAAGCTGACTGCTATGACTGGGGCCAGTGGCATGGGACTCATTGAGTCGGCGCTGGATCAAGAACCGAGGCAAGCAGCGTCTCCCAGTCAGGCAGCATGCCATGCCGCAGATAGACGGCGCTGCACCTCTGCACGGGAAGTAAGGTCAACGAAAGCGCGAGTGAGAGCGTGCAAAATCTAACTGGCGGCGTGCTACTTGCGAACGAGGAGGTAGATGTCCAATTTGAAGGCGATGGATCATTATCGTCTCTCGAGTCTTTTGGCTCTTGGGTCACCACATACACACTGCTGCATGTAAGGAACTTGATATCGTCTGTCGTAGTACAAACTTTGAAAGCGTGCGCCTGCGCGCTTGAAATTATGGATCATGTCAATGTCCTTGGTACAGGTGTTTCTGCTCATACCGTCGATCGCGAGAGAAATCGTTCATCGACGCAGCCAGTCGGTAGGACACCAATTCATCGCATGGAGGGCAGTCCAGAGTGCTCGCTTTCCGAAATGTCAACCATTCGAATTCCGCTTCAGCACACACAGACCACTTTCTTATTTCATAGAATCATCTCCTCGCGGAAAGCCTCCTACGGGATGATTTCATACCATATGATCTCCTACTTGACGACCTCTCATGGGATAACCTCGTATAAAATGATTTACTTTAAGGCAACCTCCTAGTCGATCAGGTTTCATCGGACAACCTCCTGTAGGGTGACCTTTTGGCCATGTTATCTTCTCTGGGTTAATTTCCGGTGCGACAGCCTCCTGCATACCAAAGGGAGGTCTCAGCTTGGTGTGAGGCTGCACCCATAGGAGGCTACAGGGGAAGGAAGTCAGTAGGACAGCAGGTGCATCGGTGCAGGTGCGCAGGGCTTGTCAAGAGATCATTAGTCTTGGTTGACCTATCTCAGTGCTGCCAGGGGACATCCATGGTGTGTCCCAACTGTTCTGTAGTCTATCACAAAGCTTTTGAAAGGTGACTGCTGCCACCAGCAAGACCAGGGAGGCTGTCTTGCCACCCCAAGTACTGCCCATCCAACCCATCTTTTCGGCCAGGAAACCATTGCCAAGCATTTGTTCAGTGCAACCACCTCAGACGTAGGTCGCTCCAACGCTTCCCATCTCCCTGCCGTTGAACTCAAGGGAGAACTTCAGGTTCGCGTGAGCGGTGCACAGAACCAGGTTGTAGTTGACGTCGTAGTAAACCCTGCCATCAGCACCGTGGCGTTTCACCATGTCCTGCTTTCCAAGACTTCTCAAGTCAGACCGCACCTCGCAGCAAGCCATCACACTCGGTCCAGGGTATTTGGGTGCGATCGCGGTCTGGGAAAAGGAAAGAATGTCGGTAAACACGAGTTGGTCTTGAGTGAACCGCTTCTCTAGGGTCCGAACAAACGGCAATTTGATGGTCTGCTCGCGGTTCAGATCCTCGCCCATTTGGATGAACCAAAAGAGCTAGAGTTAATGACTTGATTAGCACCTATCGAAAATCATGAATGAGTGTCGGCCCGTGATGGGTAACTTACTGTCTCGCATCTGTACTTGCCTATATCAGCGTGGAACTTGGTGACTCTGCCTTGATCTCTCTCAGGGTCGTAAATGCTCCATGCAGAGACACCATAGTGCCGAACCGCCTTCGTGGAAACAACAGTGGCTTGATTTGCGACACGGCTGAGCACCGCACCACTACATGGGAGTTAGTAGAGGAATTCGAGACGACTGAGGAGTTGAACCTACTTGACAATAGCTCCCCAAGCGTCGTGGGGCTGAATCACTTGGATGCCCTGTGGGTTGTAGATGCTTTCCAGTCGCTTCCTGAGGTAAGTGCTTGAGCCAAAACCACCGACCAGAAAGATCGCCTATCCAAATGCTGTTAGTTAACTTAGGGTGAGGAACAATGAATCTCCTGAAATTACCTTGGGATTCTGCCCTAGCTTGGTAACGGCACCCTGGACTTGGTCATCTACTAGGTCCAAGATGTGCTTGACGATCGGTTCGAAGATGAGTTGCATGACATTGCTGGTTACGTCAGTTCAGCACTGGGAACAATTAATGTCAAGGACATCTGTTGTACGTACCCAGTCATTTCCCAGCAGTTGTCCATCAAGTTCTCGTTGAGGTTGTCTTCAAGATCAGCCTTTGGGAAGCTAACGAAGTAGATCTCGTCAAGACTACCGTCAAAGGCAGTCTTGATGTTCTTGTCGAAATCATTCAGAGCTTTGGCCCAGCCGACAGTCTTCTTGAGACTGTAGAACTGGTCCTCGCCAACCACCTCTTGCACGGCCTCCTCGAAGAGTTTGTTCAGTCCAAGAGAGCCAGCCATTCCGCCTTTTCCAGGGACAACCTCTGACAGTTGAAGATAAGGCCGAATCTTCTTGATCTCGTAAGTGATGAGGTCAACAGTACCGCCGCCAGCATCACAGAGAACAAAAGCATCATTCTCCTAAATGTAAATATCAGTGTATGCTGGCCTACTCAAAGTTGGGTTTGAAGGCTTGTAGCTCTCACGTTGATCGCGTGGTCGTGGGTGGTCAGCGTGTACAGTGCAGCTGCCTCCGGCTCTTTGATCAAGGTAACAGGATCGATTCCAGCCGTCTTGGCGGCCTGCCATCCCAGGTTATAATTAGCGTCTTGGTGAAAATTCATTTGGAATGATAGGTCTTGTACTTGCCTTCATAGTCAGATCTTTGGCCTTGTCCGACCAAACAGCGGGCACGCTCAGAACGAAGTCTTTCTGGCAGAAGTGGAAGTAGTCTCGGATACCTGCAGTTTCGATAACCGAAAGAGCGTGCTTGTAGACAGCACCGATGAAGTCTGCGGCAACGTCGACGGGGTCCTTCGACAGCTTTTTGAGATCGTTTTTGAAGCTGGACTTTGGGAGGTAGAGAGGGCGGTCTTGGTCAGGGTCAAGCAACAGCTTGACTCCGCGAACAGCAGGGTCCCGCCAGTTGACTTGGCCACCCCACTTGAACTTGGAGGGATCCTCCTCGTCGTACAAGATCAGAGTGGGGACCTTGGGCTGGCGGTGTCCCTCGAGGCCTGTGAAGTGCTTGTCAGTGGTGTTTTCGAGAAGTAATCCAAAGGGATGACGGATCATCTCCTTTAGAAGTGTCTTCCATGGGACAGCTTCGCGTCATACAATGTCGAACAGGGGTCTGCGGCATGAACTGGCCGCCTGTGGATTGTGTCTGGGAAGTACCGTGTGGAGAAGGATCTCATACAGACGGTGCGATTGTGGTGTGGGTGATGGGACAAAGAGACAAGGGAAACGAGAGGGAAACGGAGCAGATAGACTAACCAGGCCAGTTGAGGATGGGATTAACGTCTGCCTTTTTTCCAGGGATATTGAAGGCATACGCAACGCCAGAATAGGTGGTGCCAAAGTCGAGAGCAATGACCAGGCGGTCATCTGGCAGCTTGATCATGGGTGAGGACATGGTGGGCACGATTCACCTCTGGAGGTGGTGACGGTCTTCTCGTGATGAAGAGCTGGTTTGTTGAGGAAGTGGTGTGTGTGTGAGAGGGTAGGTTCTAGTTGGAAGGGGAAATCAGAAAAGAAACAACCCAAGTAGCTGTGGGGAAGAGCCCTCAACGCGGCGGCTTCAATTGTCGCAACGGATTGTCTTAGCATCAGTCTGAAAAGTGGGGCACTCGACCGGAGGGAAACCAATCTGGTGCCTGGAGCTGTGGTCTTTGACTGGAGCTTTGGTTGACCTTTCCCCTGGCTTTGCAGTGAGCAATACTGAGGCGACATCTTCTAGACTTTTCTTCTTTGTCCGTCCCTGCGTTTGCCTTCCATCTCAGGCACAACATCCAGAGAATAAGTAAACTGCAAGGGAAATCTTGGACTCCCGCTTCCTGGAAGCCCATCTCTTGTCCCCATGCCACATTTACACTAAGGCTCGAGTAATCTTCTTCCTCCACTCGACGCCACTATGACTGATCCGATGGACATCGACCCCAGACCCATGCTGGACAACACTTTGTGGGACGATCAAGGCTGCCGCATGAGTCGAGCTCGCAGTGCCGATTCCATATTTCAGGAAGAGGATCTGATTGAGTTTCCAGATCCCAAGCAAGACAGCCCCGTAACCGTCACTCACAAAGCTCTGGGTGATCAGTCTCGTGAACAAAACACGATGAACAAGGAGAAGATGTCATGGGTAAGTGCAATGCGTCAACTCTGACAGCATCCGTGCTCCAGCGCTCACAAAGAAAAAGGGACAGCAGATCTCCAGC
Source organism: Diaporthe humulicola (assembly GCA_038088545.1). Taxonomy (NCBI): domain Eukaryota; kingdom Fungi; phylum Ascomycota; class Sordariomycetes; order Diaporthales; family Diaporthaceae; genus Diaporthe; species Diaporthe humulicola. The sequence goes on along the minus strand of JBBWSL010000060.1, from coordinate 62,894 downwards.
TTCTTTGGCAAGTCACCAAGCCCACTTGCAAGCCAGAACGAACCTTCTAGCACGAATGATGAGGACCTTCGTGCGACTCTTGAGCGAAAGCTCAAGTCCATTGAAAAACTCAAGAAGGTGACGAAATCGACTCGAAAGAAGATGGAATCAACCCAGCGGGAAAACGAGGACATGAAGCGAGTGAACGAAGCTGTCGCGAAAGAGAATATGAGCTTGCAGGCCGACGTACAAACATTGGAGAACGAGAAGCAAGACCGCGACCAGAAGATCTCGCGACTCGAGGACGAGATCAGGGCTCTAACAAGCACTAGCGACCATCTCCGTCAGATGCTCGTCCCAGTCTTTGAGAAGCAGGTTCTCGACTCCGATGTGGTGTCAAGATTCATAAACCTACGCCTCAGCATTGTCAATCTTGTCAGGACGACATGGAAGCCGGTGCTTAAGGAGAATGTTGACTTCAGAAAGCTATCTGATAGCCAGAAAGATTTCTTTGGAGCACGTGTTCCAGTCTCATACGATCGACTCCGGCATCTGGTCTTCCGCGGCCTTTACCTCCTCATTCTCGGCCATAAGGGTTACTTCCTTGGAGGAAAATTTGAGGATCTTGAACAGCATATCCTGGCGGTGGATGGGGAGCTGAACAGGAACTCCTCAGCAGGTAAGACCAAGAGCCATCCAAGTTGAATCATGTTTCTGAGCATTGTATTAACGCATATGCAGAAGGCCGTCAAAAGGCTATGGAGTGGCGCGTTGCTACCTTCAAGGCCACAGAGAGCTTGAGAGACAACGACCACTCATTGTCTTTTAATACTGGGAGACAAATCTGGAATTATCTCCTTCCTCTACAGATGAAGAATGCAACTGCAGCAGAGAACGGAAAGAAGAAACTGCAGGCCATCTGTGACAATGCAGTCGAGCTCAGCCTGATGCTTCGTCAGTTGCAAGATGACTTCAAGGTCGACGATCTGGACTACACTTTGGAGAGACCCATTTCCAAGTGGAGCCAGTTGGCTGAGGACATGGCGACCGTACCAGCGCCCACGGGTGCTCAGTCTGGAGCCGTTGCGTATGTGATTTTTGGGGCATTGATCAAGAGTCCGAAGGAGGACTTGGAAAAAGTGTTGGTGCTCGAGAAGGCCGAGGTTGCCGCCTATGAGTAGGTGAAAAGCCATGGTGCATCGAGACGACGCACGTTGTGGGGACAGTGAAGACGAAGGGAAGTGAAGGATTGCGAAAGATGACACAAAATTCTGGTGTGGATTTGGGCGATGCGCACAATTTCTGATGCGAAAAGAAGACCTGAGGACGGACTTGAAAGGTCATTTTGTTGATGGGAGGAGCAGGGGTTTGCTCCCAGTCAATGAGCTCAAGCACGACTGATGTCGGCTGCAGGGCATTTTTGGAAGTGATGATTCCGTTAATCAAGAGAGGAGGCACGCCTTGGCCAAACTCTCCGGAACTAGTTTCATAGGAATCGACCATATCACACGAAGACGCCCAAGAGTGATTTATGTATTGGTTGCACCATGATGTCTCGCAGAAAACTACCTTTCAGAGTTGGGCCAAGGACAGGTGGGTGTTGGGGTGTCCCGTCGCAATCATCCGCAGTGGGACGACCTCGTCGGGACACTGGTAGACAGCCCGCCTACGCCGTATCATGGAGAGTCATCCATTTAAATTTCAAGGTACGACGAAGTAACATGAGCAGACGAAGATGGCAGCAGAGAGTCCTCGAGTCTGAAGGCAGCCTTGAACATTTCTATGCGGCCCAGCAGCTGGAGTTGGCCGCGACCAACAGAGCGGACGTTGTTTGATTACATAATCACCGACATCATCCCCAAACTCGCCGCCTCCGAAGCCGACAGTGGCGACGTGAGGATCTCAGGCCGCACCCTCCACCGCTTACCCTTTTCCTATGTCATGAATCCACGCCCTTGGACATGATCACCCTCTCTTGCCCACTATGGCATTCTGGCTGAACTACATCATCAGGACAGCCCTCGTTCTCGAGGTAAGTGGTCCCCTTGCCAGGCTCACAATCCTCCACGCCTCGAACCGCGCGCGAAAGCCCCAGCTAACTCTATCTGCAGGACTACATCGTCGAGCGGGTACGGATCGAAACGAACAAGGCTACCTTCCTAACACAGACAGACTGACTTCCCAACAACAGATCCTCCGCAGCCCCGGCTTCCACCACACGGTCCGCCGTATCCATCGTAAAGTGCAAGATCGGAGGCACGGCCGCGATCCGAACGAGCCACTGCATCCAGGCGAGGCGACCGAACTCCCCGGGCCGAACGACAACAAGTCTTTCCCAAAGTACTTCGTCGAGGAGCTGATGAACCAGTTCCGTGGGTCTCCGACAAATCCGCCGCCGCCGCCCGGCCCTCCACGAAAGCCGAGATGAAGCTGGCGTCGTGCTGGTACTGGTGAACAATAATACACGCCGCGCAGACGGGCAAACAAGGGAATATATCTCTCACCTGGGTGGCATATCTGAAACAAGGGGAGTTCTCTCTGAAGACGGAAACAGAACAGCAGAGACCTGGTGGCGAACGGACGCGCCTTCAACATTTGGAGCCACGATCCTGCCAGCCCTGCATCGGGATCCCCATCCGTGCCCACGAAAGGAGCCAAGTGGGCAGCAGTCAACAAGGGCCGGAATCTTAAGGGCGAGCCCCGCGCAGTCCTGAAGCCTGTGTGGCCAACGCGTGAGTCCGGAGTCAAGGATATACCGGGGCTGCAGTCCAAGAAGGGGAGCAGCCCAAGTTTGGGGACGACTCGCAAAGTCGAGGGGCACTGTGGAAAGCCCAAGAGAAAGAAAAGGGCTTGGTCTCGATCATTTCACTGGGCTGGTATCATCTTAGACAACTGTTGTAAACGTTCAAGTTGGATTTCGAAGCAGCGTTTATCAAACGACAGATCAATACTCATACTCCTATTCTAAGATGCGTCCGAGTCCTCACGGGGGATCTTCCTCCAGATCTCCTCAACCGGACATCCTGGGTTGGCAATGCACTCCCACTGACCGATTCCATACTCCTCTGGTGCAACCCTGCACCCTCTGCCACCGCCCCCGACAATGAGATTTCCTGGGCGATACTTCTTGTCCGCCCTCATCCTCCGAATAACGCTCCCATGCACCTTGACATCGTGAGGAATATCACGAACCTCTCCCCCGGGGAGGGGCCAGCGGATTGGCTTCCAAGTGCCGTCCGACTGGAGGTCCATTCGGCGGAAGGGAATGTACTCCATCATCTTCCACGCCAAAACCGACGTGTAGCTCATGCCGCAGTCATGGCTGAGTGAGTCGTGGGTGCGAGCCACGTGGGCCTTGTGCATCAACTTGTGGAATGGGCTGTGCTCAAGTTCTTGATCAGTAGCGGTGTTGCTAGAGCCGTTGCTTGATGGTTTCCTCCCAGATTCGCCATTTGCGTCTGGCGAGGATGGAGGACTTGATGCGTCGACGCGGATGTCTGGAATGGGCGGGGGCTGCTCTTTAGATGCAGGCTCGCAGTCCAAGACGTCGGCACATCCCATGGCAATGACCTTCTCTATGTCGAATCGCAGCCCGGCCTTCATGGCCTCACGAACCAGCCATACAAGTGGCACATGGCTGGTGCTTTTGGTGCCTGGATCGACCTGCCACCCACCACCGACGTCACCATGGCCGCCGGCAAACCACACCTCGTCGATGTCTTGTTCCGCTTCGTCCTCCGACTCGGGCTCCTCGCCGTCGTCGCCGGGGCCGGTCTGCGACAGGGTGGATGCGCCGTCGTCGGCTGTGTTTTTCTTGGCTCGAGACTTCGAGCGAGAGTGCGTCCGATATGGCGTGGGCTGTCCAAGCTCATCCTGTCCTGGCACGCCGAGTTGGTCGAAGTACGAAGACCGCCGCCCGCGATCTTCCTTTTGGACCGCGACGCCCTCCTTCCCATCCAAACTTGACTTGGGCCGATGGCGGTACTTCTCACGGAGGCCGTGCATCACCTTGTTCTTCCCATCTTGCTGGGTGCCATCCTGCTGTGGCTTCTTCTTGCTCCCGCGGCTCTGATACATCAGGTCCTGGCGGAACTTTGCCCTCCGCTCGTCGATGCTGACAGCATGGCGGATGACCTTGGCCGAGCTGCGCGCCGTGTAGGGGAACTTGCTCCTCTCCATCCACGCCGTCTCGAACCTCGGCACGGAGTTGACCGTGTCAAACAGCCCCAGGAACTGGATCCTCCGCACGGGGCGGCTGAAGGTCTCGCGGAAGCCCTTCATGAACTCGTACATCTCGGCCTTCTTCCTCATGGCCTCGGCGTCGGCCCCTCCCGCCGTGCGGCGGCACTGCCACTGCGAGAAGGCCTTCCACGCGAACGCGACCATCTCCTCGTTGCCGTGCGACAGCAGGCCGACGTAGTCGAGCATCTCGGCCAGGAAGCGCGCGATGTACGCGCCGCGGCTGAAGCCGAAGATGTAGATCTCGTCGCCGGGCGAGTAGAAGCGCATCATGAAGCGGTACCCGCCCACGACGTGCTGGTCGAACGACGAGCCCACCGCGCTGTCCTTGGCCTTTGTGTACCAGGACCGCAGGCGCGACCGCAGCGACGTGTGCGAGAGGGACTTGGATACCACGTAGGTGCCGATGCCGGCTGCACACGAGAAAAGGACACACACGGTCAGCTTTCCATGTTACTTCGAGACATGTTGTGGTACTCACGCTGGTAGTAATGATATTGGTCACCAGCCTCCCTGTCCAACATCCTGAAAATCTTCAGGATGTTGGAGTCGCTGTCAGTGCCATGGAACTTGTTCCCCGTGCCATCAAAACACAGTATGAGTTTCCGGGGCTTCTGTCGTCGCCCCGGTGCTGCGCTTGCGGTTCTGTGCATCGTCGGTCTGGGGCCAGGACTGGGTGTTCTGCTTGGTGCTCTGCTTGGCGCAGGAGTGGAGAGGAAGCGGGTGTGGAGAGCTTCATTTGTGCCCGGTATAAGACAAGGGCTGGCAGCCTGACCGCCAACCCCGGCGTGGGCGATGTCCGCGGCGAGGGCGATGCCCGCATCACGAACCAAAGCCTCTTTTTCTGCAGCCATTTTTCGGTGTGCGCGGTGTGACTGCCTTTGCCCAATGACAAAAAGCGGATTTGCTCGATTCTGCCTCTTGCATATATGGCCTGCTCAGCTCAGCCCAGCCAAGCCATGGGGGGAGGGAACACTGCATGCCAGTGAGGCGAGCATCGATTTACAAATACCAACGTCTCCTCGGCTACCGATCACTTCCCCTCCCTTTTGACCGGCCAATGCGCAGTGTGACGCCCGTCGAATTTGACTTCCAGATCTGTTGGCCATTGGCTCGCAAACGCCTTGTTGATTGATCTAGCACTGATTGGCGGTGCAATGAAAGCCAGCCGCTTGAAAGCCAACGCGCCCCCCATCTTCACAAGATCTGCGCCAAAAAGGCGGCTGAACGCCCAACGTGGAAGTAGGCATATCCCGAACAGGCTTTGCGCAACCAAAGTGGATTATCTGCATGTCTCGGCTCAATCTCCAACATTGGCGTGTGCTGTCCAGCCGATGCAGTACCCCTCCATGTGCTGCGATGATGAGATGATGCACAGGGATATGATCAGATCATTACCTATTGGCTCCGTGGGGGCCGTGTACAGTATTCCGTCAAGGGCCATTGGCAAATGAGTTTCCGTGACGTTGTCTTCGATGGCACGGCTCCTCGCGGGACTAGGGAGCCGGGACGGCCCACAGACAGCGATATCTTGGGTCCATCAAACAAAGACAGGTCAACCCGGCCGATCCCCACGCCGTCATACGTGATACGCGCCCGTACATCCGGGGCTTGCTTCTTCTGGGTGCGCACTTGCACCTCATTCCTCGGACGGCTGCAGCCGAGAGATAGCCTCACATCGGCAATGCCTAGCATCGAGTATCAATGCTTGGCAACTTTCAGCCTTTATTCTTTCGATCTGACGGACCTGTTTGGTCAATCCTGACCGCACCTCACATGCAGGTCCTTCCACACCCACCAGGAGTGGCTGGCTCGATCACACCTGAAGATGACGATCATGGCTGAGCTGGGCACCGGGGGCAGCAGGCTCTTAATAATCCACGTCTGACCTGAGCGCCACGTATCGAGGCACGAAGTACACGGCATGCCCGTGTACAGTACACCGCTGGAGGGACCACCAGATAACGCACCTACAAAGAAATTATTAGCTGGATTGGCTTGAGTCACTGATCGGCGGCCACGACATTATCCCTCGCCCACTCAGCTCATGCCCTTGCCATCTCGATGGAGAGACAAGGGCTTTCCGCGCGCGGTGACTGCTTGATATCATGGCTGGTGTCGCGGCAGGTGCCACCCAGCACTGCCGCCCATACCTTAGATCTTCAGAAGGTGCCCTGGCGCCCTCAACTCTTAGACAGAACAACAACAAACACCTACACCAACTTGCTTACCCTACAATCGAACTTACGAGACAATCCATCAACAGCTGGCACGCATTTAACTTCGCCTTTCACGACGGGAACTCGTGCTACTAGTTATCAAGTTGCATACCACAAGCACGGTTTCATCAAGATCAGTAGTGCCAAGCAAACCTCTCCATCGGCGAGGAGCTGTGCTGCCAAAGAAGCAATTTGAACCTGCCCACTCTGCCCCCACTCGAGGTCCCCTTTGACTGTGCCAGACGCAGTCACTCGTCTGATATTTCAGTCTCGCAGACCGTGAATTCATACGTCACTGCCTCAGCTGACCAAGGCTCTGGGATACGTGCTGTTTCCAGATAATCTAACTCAAGATGGGACCTCAATCAGGAGCGACGAACGGCGTGAACGGCAACTATGATACCCTTGAATCAAGAAACAACTCAAAGGCCACAAATGGATTCGAGGCTCCGCCTGGACCCCCGGCGCCACTGGCAACTGCAGAGCATCACGAACCGCTTGGAACTGACCGCGATGGCGTTACTGCAGCCTTTAAGCAGTTTGCTCAATCCATTCATTCATCTCGACGCCCTCTGCCCACGCAGCTTGGGGACGGGACGATCAGTATCAGGAGGAAGCAGACCGGGCTGAAGACTGACCTGAAGCATCTTGGCAAGAATGGTACGCGCCCCGTTTGAACAGGCTTCATTTGCACCCAAGAACTAACTCTTGTCGCAGACTTCAAGACACTGGTGGATCTAGTCAAGAGCAAGATCCATGGGACCGAGCCACTCGATGACAAGACCATGCTTATGGAACGCATCATCTCCATTGTTGCGGGTCTTCCTACCAGGTCGAGAACCAGAGTGCTGTTGACGAACCAATTCATCGGCGAGCTCTGGGACAGCTTAGAGCACCCTGTGCTCAACTACATCGGCGACAAGTCGATGTACCGTTCCGCGGATGGCTCCAACAACAACCCTCTGTATCCGTCGATGGGTGCAGCCGGCACGACATACGGTCGTTCGGTTCGCCCCACAATCATGCCCCCTGGCGCCTTGCCTGACCCAGAGCTCATCTACGACTCTGTGATGAGACGTCCGGCCAGTGGGTACAAGAGGCACCCCAACAACGTGTCGAGCATTCTGTGGTATTGGGCCACAATCATCATCCATGACCTGTTCTGGACTGATTACCGCGACCCGACGAAATCCAAGACATCATCGTATCTGGACCTCTCGCCACTATATGGAAGCAACCAGGAGATGCAGAACACTATCCGCACCTTCCAAGACGGCATGCTCAAGCCCGACGCTTATGCCGACAAGCGTCTTAACGGAATGCCAGCTGGCGTCTCGGTTCTGCTTATCATGTTCAACCGGTTCCACAACCACGTCGCGAAGCACCTTGCAATGATCAACGAGGGCGGGCGTTTCACGCCTCCTGTTGGTCCGCGACCTGGTGTTTCTGAACCCATGTCAGTCAACAATGAACAAATGGAGGATGGAGCTCACGGGAAGAGCAAGGGCGCAGACCCGTGGAAGAAGTACGACGAGGACCTTTTCCAGACGGCTCGGCTCGTCACCTCTGGCCTGTACATCAACATCACGCTCGTGGACTATGTCAGGAACATTGTCAACCTGAACCGCTACGACACCACCTGGACGCTGGACCCACGGCAGGAGATGGGTCGTGATGCCGGCACGGCCAAAGGCGCCGAGGCAGGCACGGGCAACGTCGTCTCGGCCGAGTTCAACCTAGCCTATAGGTGGCACAGCTGCATCTCCGAAAAGGACGACCGTTGGATCCAGGAGTTCTACCGGGAATTGTTCGGGAAGCCCGCCCAAGAAGTCAACCACCAGGACATGGTCACGGGCTTCGCAAAGTTTGACCGCAGCATCCCCGAGGACCCTGCGGAGAGGACCTTCGGCGACTACACGCGCGACCCAGCAACCGGCAGGTTCAAGGACGACGACCTCGTGGACTGCATCACGTCGGCCATCGAGGACTGCGCGGGCGCGTTCGGCGCGCGCAACGTGCCCATTTCGATGCGGCCGGTCGAGATCCTGGGCATCATGCAGGCGCGCAAGTGGCACGTGTCCGGGCTCAACGAGTTCCGGCGGCACTTCGGGCTCAAGCCCTACGAGACGTTCGAGGAGCTCAACTCGGACCCCGAGGTGGCCAGCTGCCTGTCCCACCTGTACGAGCACCCTGACTTTGTGGAGCTGTACCCGGGCCTAGTGGCCGAGGAGGCCAAGGAGCCCATGGTCCCCGGAGTGGGCATCGCGCCGACGTACACCATCTCGCGCGTGGTGCTGAGCGATGCCGTTTGCCTCGTCCGGGGCGACAGGCACTACACGACCGACTACAGCCCCCGCGCGCTCACAAGCTGGGGCTTCAACGAGGTGCAGTACGACCTCAACGTCAACCACGGCTGCGTCTTTTACAAGCTTTTCATCCGGGCCTTCCCCGACCACTTCAGGCAGAACTCTGTCTATGCGCATTACCCCATGGTTATCCCGTCTGAGAACCGCCGCATCTTGACGTCTCTCAAGCGCGAGCACTTGTTCACCTGGGACCGCCCGGCGTACAGTCCTGCTTCCGTCGGTCTCGACTCGCCTGATGATTCCAGCCAGGTGCAAAAGGCCTGGCGCACTGGTCTCAGCTCGCTCTTAGACAGGGGAACCATTGGAGTCTCAGCGAAGACTGGCGCATCCTCCGCGAATGGGGAGAAAGCACCTGTGCAGAACCCATCCGGCGGCGCGCTGTCGGAGCCGGCCAAGGTATTCTACAGACAGACAATGGAGCGACTGCTAAAGGAGCAGAGCTACATGCTCGGCGGAACTCGTATGGTTGACATCGTGAGAGACGTAAGCAATGTCGCAAACGTGAGTAGCCTCTTGTCATTCCGGATGACTAGCTCTTGTTAACCTCTTTCCGCAGGTGCAATTCGCTTCGCAGCTCCTCAATCTGCCTCTCAAGACCACTTCAAACTCAAAGGGTATCTACAGCGAAGAGGAGCTTCATTCTGTTCTGGCATTGATCTACATCGCCCTCTTCCTGAATGAAGACCCGGTAAAGAGCTTCCCTCTCAGGCAGGCGGCAAAGGCTATCAGCGAACAGCTGAGTAAAGTTGTTGAGAGCAATACCGGTACCGGCACGGGCCGCGGATTCAAGAGCTTCTTCGGTGCAGGTCGAGCAGACCCAGTACATACCTACGGCACCGAGTTGATTAAAGGCTGGGGTAAGAGCGGCATGAGCGCGTCTGATATTGCCTTGGGTCATATTATACCCACAGCCTCTCACATAGTGGCGATTCAGGGTTCGTTGGTAAGTAATTGTGATCCCAGTCAGCTACTCGATCCTGAACTGACGCGTACCAGTTTGCCCAAGCTGTGGACTTCTATCTATCCCCAGCAAACAAGGAGTATCTCTCTCAGCTTCAAGCCCTTGCAAGTCAAGGATCTTCGGCTCAGAATGACAAGCTGCTCCTAGGCTACGTCTTGGAGGGCATCCGTCTGTCGCGGCGCTCTTCTACCTCGGAAGACAGGCTCGAATCCGAGGAATCGCTGAAAGTAACCCCAACAAGGGCCCCAGAGGAACACGGTGACTACGGTTTGGGCTCCAACCCTCACCTCTCGCGTGACGTACACACCGCGGCCCTGACGGAGATGTTCCGCGCCGTGTTCAGCAAGGAGAACATCCGGCGCGCCCCGGGCCCACAGGGGGAGCTGAAGAAGGTCGCCCAGGCGGACGGGTCGTGGGCCTACCTGACCGAGGACTGGAGCAGCATCACGCCTCTGCCGACCTCGATGCGGGTGTGCTGGGATGAGGACTGATGATCAGGCCGCCCTGCCTGCGCGAACCCGGGTGCGACGTGAGAGTGCGCACGGCAGATCCCTCCGGCTAGTGGACAGAAGAAGGTTGCACTTAATTTCCGGCGGAGGGAACTATAGCAGTATTATTAGTATTACCTAGGTATATCCCTTCATGATATGTCAGCCCACCTATAACCCGCAGCTGCCGCCCTTGCAGCAGCACATGATGAACGCGCGGGAAATCCGACTCTATTTTGTTTTCCTTGCTCTGTGGGTGTTCTCGCAGATGACAAATTCCCCGATGTGGTGGGCATCCTACGCACGCGCTGCTACCGTAGCATCCGCTGGAGCTTCCTCCCCCAAGCTCTACCACTCCGTTTCCGATTCATGTTTCAGCTTTTTCGCCAGCCTTATACTGCGTACCTGATGCGCCGTCGATCCTATTCACTTTGTTAATGGCATGATCCTTCTCTCCGAATGCCGCGTCGCACCCGGTAGCAGGTCTTACACAACACTAAAATCCCGTGGCCCACGAGCGTGTTCCACCCCGGGCTCTGTGGTTTTCGTCCCCGTCGGCAACGTACATTTGAAGCATAAAAAGGATTGGGCAGCCGCTGGAGCCGGGCCCCGGGAATTCGTAGACCTCGACGTGCCGAAGCTTATGGACAGGGATGCGGATGTGAGCCTATCCGTAGTGTTGCTGCGGTGCAACCGTACACGTTCCTCCCGGCCTCTTGAGCAAGACCGTGTCCAGCTCCCCTGGTAAATTTACCCAGCAATTATAATAACATATACATCTCGGCCGAGAGCTTGTTTGTATGGTGGCCTAGGCGCTAGCTTCCTACCACCACAACACGAGATGAGGGAACGTCCGCGTTGCAGCCCGCCAAGCGCTTGTCGTTCGCGTCGGTTGTTCCCGCGGCTTCTGCTGTGAGCCCTGGAGGTGAAAGAATCATGAGGAGACCATGTCCTGCTCATAACTTGCTTTATCAACGATTAACCCTGGACCGAGTCGCACTCGACTGACTTCTTTGCTGTGGCTTTTTCAAGTCCCAGGGCATCGCGCGATGAAGATCCCGAGAGAGAATATCAAGTCCACTGGACTCAGCGTGGTCTATGATCCAGAGAGCCGATCCGACGTCAAACTCGAGTAAGGAATCATCTTCTGGCTCTGTTTACGGTCGTGACTGACCGGAATCAGCATCATCCTCGTTCACGGCCTGGGAGGCCACCCGGTAAAGACATGGCTCAACACACCAGCCAGCGAAATCCCGACCAAAGAGTACTCATCACCAAACATCGCGTCAACAACAAACCTCGCCTCGTCGGAGAATGAGCCCGTGCGCGCCCTGTCCCTAAGACACCTCGCCTCGCCAAACGTGAAGAAAGGAAACACACTCAAGAAGCCGCGAAACGGGGAAGCGCCACCGCGGCTACGAGTGTTTGGCTCGCCACTCCGTCCGCGGTCGGAAGACTTTTCAGACGGCACGGGGGGGTTATCCGACAACCTCGCCCCGGCGAGGTCGGTCAGGGGCCCGCGACGGCAAGGTTCACGCCGTCATCCCCGCGCCCCAGTGCCAGCGCAGAGCCCACTGAAGGAGTCGACGCCCGCGATTGACGAATGGGCGGGAGACGAGAGGGATGCCGATGAGGCCTGTGACCTGGGCACCTTTTGGCCGACTGACCTGCTCCCAGACCTGTGTTGCGATGCCAGGATACTCACCTGGGGCTTCCGGACGCGCATTTCCGATGGGCACCTCGTCCCCGGGCAGCTTGACATCTTCAGCAGGGGTAGGGAACTCCTTAGCGATGTGAATGACCTCCTTGCTTCGTATAGGGAGCACGGCCGGAGTCGGGAGGTGGTCTTCGTAGCCCACAGTACGGGTGGGATAATTATTAAAGAGGTTGGCGCGCGAATTCATGAGGCGCATTCTGTTTTGCTCACTTTGGCTGACCTGTGGACCAGATGCTCCGTCTAGCCTACGCATACGAGGACACCCACAACAGGCCCCTGCTCGCATCGATAGCAGGCATCGTCTTCATAGGGTGCCCATTGAGGGATTCCCCCAGCGGAACGATGGCAGAGGCCATGAGGAGCATGGCGGCCGCGGCACTAGGCGTCGAGATGCGCGACCGTGTACTTCAAGAGCTTCTCGGAGGGGACACGTCTCTAGCCCATGAGGGACGTCTCGCTCTTGAGCAGACGCGGCACGAGTACGGGTTCCAGGTGAAGACGTATCGCGAGACGATCATCATCCCACCAGTGGATGACTCACTGCTGCCTTGGGTAGCCCTGGCGCTTCGTCGAGACTCGGAGTCGCTGGAGGATGCGAAAGAAGAGTCAGAGTATATCGAGTCGGACCACCTCAACATGTGCAGATTTGCATCGGCCGGGAATGATGGATATCGCTCCCTCGCTGCGTTCATCCTCAAGCTGGCGCATCACCAGCTGCTCAGGGTAAGAGGCCCATACCTTTCCCCTGTCTGCTTCGCAGCATTTAGCTGGAACCATGCTCATGATCCATCTCTTGCAGACGCATCGCTTGACACCGGAAGAGGAAGCCAGTCTGAAATTCCTAGTAGGCCCTGGAAGCACAGCAATCCAGCCTGCCCAGTATCCCGCGCCAAACATGGTGCTCCCGGAGATGCCCACTCGCAAGGCGCCGCCTTGGCTGCTCAAGCATCCAGCCTTCGGGTCGTGGTATCACAGCAAGGGTCCTCAAGACCGTCACAGACTCCTCTGGCTGCGCGGTCCAGCAGCATGCGGCAAGTCGGAGCTTCTCTCGTCTCTGATCTCCCATATCTCGACCGAGTGGTTACCCACAACTCATAGCAGCGCCATCATCACCGCCATCGTAGAAGGCGAACCACTGCTCGAGTCCATAATTTCAAAGTCAGACATCGCACAGGACCAAAGTTACGGACTTCGAAACGCCGACAAGAAGCAACTGCACAACATAAGCAGCACCACACCTCATAACATAAGCACAAACAGCAGCGGCTGCACCCCCCCAAATGGCCTGACACATGAAACAGCCTCCCCCCTGCGGACCATTCTGCAGCAGCTGTGGGCGCACGACCCGCGGCTGCGGAACCTTGTGGGCGGGCTGGCCAAGGCATCATCCCTGCGGCGCAGGGACGCAGATTCATGCGGCGGCGCAGGCTGGACGCAAACCGACGCCGGGGCCCAGGAGCCACAGCCGCAGGCCCCCAAAGCCTATTCCCGGCGGCCGAACAGTAGCCCCGGGGTAAGCGATGGTATAAATAACGCCGCCCAGGGGGGGCAGCAGCCGCGGCATGATGCGGGAGGCAAGGCGAGAGGCCGGATCGTCCGCGAGGGCAGATACAAGACCGGCGACGGTGCCGAAGACCACCCCCGCCGCCGCAGCAGCGGGCCGAGAGAAGAAGAAGCATACCACCTGGACGATGCGCGGATCGTCTCGTTCTTCCTCGAGGACTACCTGCGACTCAAACTGCCCCAGAGTAGAGCACAGGCCAGCACCAAGGGCAGCCGTGCGGCCCGAGTAAAACCCAAAGCAGCCGAGCAGAAGGAGGAGGAGGGTGACGGGAAGAAGGGAAAACGCAAACGCAGTACCAACACCGACAACCCAGCCGTGGTCGTCGAGACGCCGGGCACGCGGCGCATATTCGTCTTTGTCGACATCGCGCCCTCGACTTCGCCCGCAACCGCGCGCGACCTCATCTGGTGCCTGGGCCAGCTCGCGCGCCGGAGCACGCTGAGCATCTGCGTCGCGTCGCGGGAGCTCGACGTGGCCCTCCCCGGGCCCGGCCCCGGCCCGAGCATGGCGATCAAGCACGCGGGCGCATACGGGGATGAGATGCGCGGCCCGCGCGTCGCGGCAGCCGCAGCCGCCGCTGCGTATGATGATTTCGAGGACGGCACGGAGGACGACGATGAGGAGAGCAGCGCCATGCTGGCGGTGGACGTGCCGACGTCCAACGCCGAGGACGTCGCCAGCTACATCGACGCGGTGCTCCTCCCGGACATCGAGGACCGGGCCGAGCTGGCGGCCAAGCTGGCGCGGCGGTCGCGCGGCGTCATGTTCTGGCTCGAGCACGCCGTGGCCATCGTCAACGACGCCAGCGAGGACGGCGTGTCGGGCGAGGTCGTGTGCAGCATGCTGGACGACATCGCGCCCGAGGTCAGCGGCGGCCAACCATCGACAGTTGTTGCTGCTACTGGGACGAGCCACGCCACGCCGCCGGCGTCGAGGGGCCGCAGCGGGTCGTCGTCGTCGATGATGATGGCGGCGAGATCGCCGGACCCGGGCCAGGCGAGGCTGGATGACCTTTATGCGTGGAAGCTGAGGCGGCTGAGCGTGGGCGAGTCTCGGGCTGCGCTGGTTCTCATGCAGTGGGTCATGCTGGCCCCGGAGGCCCTGCGGCTGAACGAGCTGCTGGTCGCGATACGGCTGACGATGCTTGTCTGGCCACAGAACGGTGGTGATGCCCTGCAGGAGGGGGCTGACCTGGGTGCGAGGGCACTCAGCATCGAGCCGCCGATGAGCTTGAAAGACCTGAGAAGGAGACCGGCCGGGGGAGCAGAGCACGTCCCAGCCGACAACCCGTCGCAGTTCTGGCGGTGGGCAAGGCGGATATCGCAGGGCCTCGTGAGGCTGGACGGCGAGGCGAGGACCACGACCAACAGCAGCAACAGCAAGGTCTCCTCCGAGCCACTTGGCCTCCAGCGCGTGGTCCCCGCGCACGAGTCGGTGCGACGCTTCTTCCTCGAAGGAAGAGGATTCCAGATCCTCACGCCGCCGCCCTCAAACCCGCCCAACAAGACGACGAAACAACAACCACCACAACCTGCACCACCAACAACAGAACAGCTCATAGACACGAGCTACTACGCCCTCCTACACACATGCCTAGTCTACCTAAACATGACCGACTTCGACTCCCTAAGCCGCACCAGCACCAACACAGCCTCCCAACCCGTCAACCAGGCCCGCACCCCCTCCGAGCCCCCCTCAGAGGCAGAAGAGGAATCCACCCGCCTCCACCGCTCAAACGCAGAGGCCCAGCGCGCGCTGGTGACCTCCTCCTACCCCCTCCTGCGCTACACGGTAGACAACCTGATCTTCCACCTCCTGCGCCCAAGGGCCCTGCGCTACTTCCCGCCCCAGGCCGCCCTGCTGCGCCTGCTCACCGCGGACGGCTGCCGCATCTGGCGCCGCTGGACGCGCCTGCTGGGGATCCCCGACGGCAGCAAGAACAACCACAACCACAGCAGCAGCGGTGGCGGTGGCGGTGGCGGGACTGGAGTTACAGACGTCCCGACGGCGGTATTGGAAAAGGCAAGAGCCCGCCCCACCGCCGCAGTGCTCCTGCGGCCCGTGTACGGCGCCTCGTTCCGGCTGGAGCGGGTCCTGCGGCGCGCGTGCAAGACGGCGCGGGAGCAGGCGGCGCTCGCGGCGAGGGCGAGGGCGCGGTCGAGGCTGCGGTCGCAGCGGAGCGCGAGGAGCTTCAGAGGTGCTGGTGGTGGGGAAAGCAGCAGTAAGGCGCCGCCCACGCCCAGGACGCCGACGAGGACGCCGACGCGGCCTGCGATGGTGCGGTCGGCGAGCGAGCAGAGTGTTGTGTTTGCGCTGATGGGGGGCGGGGACGATGATCCCAAGGCGCAGTGGTTGGTGCCCAAGAGTCCGCGGTCGCCGAGGTTGAGGTCTGATTCGCTTGGGTCGATTGGGTCGTCGCCCATGTCTAACCCTGCTTCTCCTGGGGTGCTTGTTGGGATTCAGGAGGTTTGAGGGTTAGCTCTGGCTCTGCGTTGGGAGGATCATGATGAGATAAACATATTGTATCCGAGATGGATTGCTTAGTTTGTGACCATAGAGGAACGCCTGACTGAATCAACCCAGAGTGTCAATGTTCGACCTTTATCTGACAAGAATTTCACCTGACCCGAGAAACGGTCCTCCATGCTTGTAATCATGCATATATACACTGTTGAAGTCTATTTCGGCTGTTCTGATGTGGATGAACACCTTGAGAGTATAACACAATTTGCATTGCGTTGGGTAAAAGACATCTAGAGACCATTCTTGACATGGGCCCAGCAATTACAAGTACACCCGCTCATCCTGCCCATTTTCGTCCACGAGACACCCAAGCCTGCACCTACAGCAGGCTCTCACCCAGCGCGCACCTGACCAAGCTGCATCCCGCACGCACAGTCTCGCTGGCGCCAGCGTCATGCTCGCTGGCGACCAGGCTGGGGTTGACCTCGACCAGGTCCATGGCGATCAGGTTGCCCGTCTCGTGGACGCACTCGGCGATGTAGTCACCCTCGCGCAGTGTCAGGCCGCCCCTGACGGGTGTGCCTGTGCTGGGAGCCCACTGGGGGTCGAGGGCGTCGACGTCGAAGCTGAGGTGGATGGGTGTGTCGTTGCCGATGTGGGCGAGGGCCATCTCCATGACGCGGCCGATACCATGTCTGGTTGGGTAGCTGTTAGCTGGTGTTCATCCTGGGACTGGGACCAAAAGGGGGTTCACCAACCTGTCGATGTCAAACATGCTAAAGGCCTTGATGCCGTTCTCCCTCAGTATCCTCTTCTCGCCCGCATCAACGTCCCGGAGGCCGATGTACACTAGTTTCCGCAGCGACAGGCGGTTTGACTCCTCCAGCCAGCCAAAGTACTCTTCCTTGTCCTCGTTTGCCAGCCCCGTCAGGAAGGCGACGGGCATGCCGTGGATATTGCCAGAGCCAGACGTCTCTGGGGTGTTGATGTCGGCGTGGGCATCGACCCAGATGACGGCGATCTCACGGTTCAGCCTCTCGCGAATGGCCTTGGCCGTGCCGCCGACGGTGCCGACGGCGATGGAGTGGTCGCCGCCTAGTGTTAGCACGAGGCGACCCTGGCTGGCGTGGCTGTAGACCTGGTCGGCGATACGGCGGGTGACGGCGGAGACGGCCTTGGGGTTCTTCATGCCGCGGTAGGGCGGGTCGCTGCCGGCCTTGGGCACCAGGTCGGTGTAGAGGTGGACGGTGTCGTCGCCATGCAGCTTGTAGCCCAGCTCGTCGCGCAGCTGGGTCAGCAGGCCGGACTCGATCAGGGCGGAGGGGGCAGCGTCAACGCCTGGCTTGCACTGGGTGGGAGGTGGTTTTAGTTTTCGTGATTTCTCTTGGGAATGGCTGAACCTCTAGTTTGGGTGCAGACTCGAGGTCAAGGGTTCGTACCTGTCCTCCAGAGAAGCCAACAGCTACCACACCCAGGTCCTCAGGGTTGGTCAGGAACTTGGACTGGATCATGCTAGTGTTGAGGCCCTTGTAGTGGTTGTAGTGGCCGTACGAGACGCTAGCCTTGCGCTTCTTGTTGGCGCTGCCGTTGCTGTCGCCAGCCGCGGTGGCAGTGCGGTCTTCGAGGGTTGGAGGGACCATGATGGATGTGTTTGGAGGGGTGAGGGGGAGGTGTCTTTGTCTTTGTTCCTTTGAAGTGGTGGTGGTGGTGCCAACACACGAAGGATTGCTGTCTGTCTGGCTGGCTGACTACCTGAATCTCGGCGCCGTTCGGCTTTGCGGGCCAAAGAAGGGAGGACGGGCAGCAGTAGCTCGAGAGAAAGAGTGACGTTGGAACGCTGCTAGGCGCAACGTGGGAAGCTCGGGAGAGTGAGCGCGAGTTGCTTGGCGGGCAGGCACGGATGGGCAAGGGAGCTCAGCAACGCACGAGCTGGAGCTGGAACTGGAGGGGCTGGAACTGAAGCTATACGCTTTGCTTGTGAAGATCAGATGCGTGTCTTGGATGCTCGAAGCTGTGTGACGACGGCGAATACTGCCGGTGAGGGTGTGGTGATATGAACTGCGCGTGTTATCGACAAAATGGCATCAGATCTCAATTGCATCCAGCTGCACTGCACTGTACTCTGCCGTCCAACACGTGTCAATCAATGTCGTGTACCAACCGGTCTCGAGATGGCTCATCCAGGACGAGGACGAGGAGGAAGGAGGGTGCAAGCCATCCTTTAAATAGACAGACTCGAGGCCAGCCGAATTGACACTGCCAGCTCAACGACAACAGGAATGAGTGAACGCAGCATCGGCAGCGGGTTGGAACGGGCGCGAGTGAAAGGGGCGCAGGGCCAGGTGACCGGCCGACCGCCTATCTGTCCCCTCCATGGCGCGCCATTTCGTAACAAATTGAGTAAGATCAAAGTCAGACCAAGAAGGGGGCCGTGATGATTTTTCTGGTGTTGTCCCCTAAGTGCAGGAGATGGCTATACCTGCACTTAGGGGAATGACCATCCTGGGGCTGCCCTGGTCTGGCTCCGTCATCGGGTCCCACCTGCTGCTCTCGGCTGCAGGGTCCACTCTTCCTTATCTCCCGCGTCTTCCATCCTCATCGGGAGAAGCGCCTTCCTTCCACCTTGCACCCTGCACATTGCACCCTTGGAGCTCCGAGCTTGACTTCCGAGCTTGTGAGAGCCGTATCCAGCCGGTTCTATGCTTAAGTTCCTGCGGGTTTCAACAACAAAACAAGACCACAGATGAACATTTGACTTCCAACATCAGGGACAAGTCTTTTACTGTAGATCCTGTGATAACCCTATTTCCATCATGTCAATGGCAAATATGTGATGTTGTTGACTGTCTGCATTCCTCATCCCGAACGTTAATCGGCAGATCATTCTACCGAGATGCATCTTGGTGTTTTTTCTCACGATACGCCAGTGTCTCTATGTAAGCACATGGTGGCCAATTCTACTTCTCGCCGAGTCCGACTCGAGATTGACCAGGTATCGAATTTGAAAACGACCTGTCTTCTTAGGAATTGAATCGTAGCAACTCCAATGTTACAGTAGAAAGCACCGAATGACATTTCCGACCTTGAACAAGACGTCATCGGGATTTGTGCATGATTCATCTTCTGCACCTGATCACCGTATCGTCTGTGCTCGAGAGAGATAACATTTAGATTCATTCTATAGACGCATGTGTCTAGGCCCATGATGTGCACATTGGACAGCATTTGCAGCTTGACCTCAGGCGATCGATAATTCGGGCTAAACGGGGCTTTCAATTTCGATGCTGAACACTCTGAAAGACACCATCATTGGTATACGAATATTTTTTTACGTGGCTTCAGTCTTCTTTCATTGAATTTCGAGGCGAAAACGAGACATAGCTACACCCTGCGCATTTTCGCTTGCCTCCTCATTCCCTATTCATTTCCCGATATGACCCCAATAGTCTGACCAGTCCGGCGTGTCGAATGCTGAGACTGGCATCCGACGAAAAGCAGTGCATGCCAAAGTCCACAAGGCAATCCGGGCAAGAACGAACCATATGCACGACGCCCGGAAGACGTTCTTATTTCTGAAGTAAACGACAAAGCAGCCAAGGGGCAGTGTGACCAAAGCGCAGGACCTCCAGATCCACGCCTCCACCGCGGTGGGAAACGGGTACTGCCAGGCCCCCAGATGGACTCCTGTAACGATGACGAGGCTCGAAATCACCAGCCCAGACATGCACCTATTGATGAGGACTTCCAGAGTGCATAGATCGAGGTCACACCTTCTTTTCAAGGGCCCGATTCCCTTCAAGTCAACCTCAAACGGGTCTTCGACATCCTGTGGGCAACGGAACCAGGCGACCATGGCGATGAGCCCACAGCATGCGTATGCCATCGTTATGTCTTCTAGCAGCGTAACCTGCTTCCCGTCCGCGAGGCGGGATACGATATTTGCGCTGAACCATAGGGTCTGCCCACCGGCGATTATCTTTTCGAACAAGCTCTTCTTGCTTCTCTTGCCAATGTCCTCCTTTTGTGGGAGCATGTCGATGTGTATGCCCACACCATGCTTTTTCTGACACTGCTCGGCAAGGTCTGCTAGCTCATTCCCCGTGAGGATCTCTCCGCTATCTCTATCCTTGACCCCGTCCTTGACGACCAAGAACGACTGCTCAAGGGTCCAAGAATCCCAACCCCGGATGCTGTGGAGTCGAATTTGGAGCCGCCCCGCCTGGAGAAGCTGGTGAATTGCTGCGGCTGGCATAGCCTCTGGCATGAAGAAGACAGTGACACCCCACACGACTCTCGACATGGTTGGCCGGTAATCAAGATGGAGCGTGCTCCAGACGACGAAGAATATGGTTGCCAGGCAGCTCCAGACGATGCTGACGGTGCCGCGGCCACAGCTGGGCTCAGGAACGAATCCGACAGTATCCATGGTGAGACAATCATGGAGAGTCCAAGAGTGACTCTCACGAAGAGCGGGCAAGGCAATTACAAAACAATGAAGCTTGCTGAGTGAAGAATTCTTGAAAAAGCGGTTTGTCCCGCCTGCACACTGAAAACCCAGGGTGGGCACTTGATAGTTATCCAGTAAGTAAAGCAGCTAAAAAGACGAAGGCAACGGTAATATCAATTGTTCCGATGCAGCTTCCTCGAGCGACAGACCCGGTGACATTCGTCTCACCGAGGGCTCAGTTTCGAGCCCCCGAGAAAGTCTGCCTCCTGTTTGGGGGCCGGATATGCAAAAGCGGGACTATTTATGGCGCAGACCTTCAGCTTGGAAGTTGAGCATGGCTAAGTGCAGGTTGTCCTTGACGGTTACGGCATCTCATAGGCTGAAAGCTAGTACAAGAACTTGCAGCTGATCACGGAGGAAATGGTAGCCTGTGCCGCCCACTGTTACACCGCTTTGAAAGGATCGTGCAGATTACCTGACATTACACGCCTGCTAGAATGGATGCGCTGCTATCATGCTAATCAGGACTGGGAATGTTTTGGATTCAACATCCCAAGGGACGTGCAACTTTGTTGCCTCAATTTTGCCGACGAGCATCTTCGAATCGAAGGGACGCAGTCATTTACCCCGTAACAGAATATCTCATGTCACAAAAGCAATAGCTTGAACCATTAATGTACATCTTGGAAGCCATCTGTATCCCAAATTTCCACTGACTTGTACAGCCCATAACGGTTGGCGGCATCCATGGAACCAATTCATGGATTTGAATGTTCCGAGCCCAGAGCTCCGTGTCGGTGCACCCGATTCGATGTAGACCTCTTGGTATCCCTCATACCTGACCTTCTTTAAGTAGAAAGAAGGCAGAAGTATACCTCTCTTAATCACAGGCGACGAGCCCACTAACCTCATCAGTAGCCATCCGCAACATCTGTCGTTCCCTCGAGCCTGATTCGCTTGCCTTGATCCTGAGCATCCTCTCCACCATCCGCAAACTCTTTATTCTTTTTGCTTCCAGGCTCTTGTCCCTCCCGTTTCAATGTGGAAATCCGTTCTTCGGCCAAGTCGTATAGGTTCATGGCGGCCCCACACGACGAATGGATGTGGCCTTGTTCAGTGACATGCGCCCAGAATCTATCCCATGGGCTCATCGAGACTTCACATCCAAAGAAAGGACATTCCTCAAGCTCCTGATTGTTTCCCACTGCCGAAAGCTGCCCCTCATCCCCCATATTGCAAACACCACAACGGCCACCACCAGGGCCACATTTCCACCAATCCACTTGGTCATTGTCTTGTGAGTAGCGACCGTAGTGCGCATGCGCAAGGGCCGAGTCCGCCAGGGCCGACAGCCCGTCTGGACGGTCCAATTCTCCCTCTTTCAACTGCGAGGCAAGGCTCCATTCCGCCTTTTGCACAATGAGTTCCCACAGCGCTCGGTGTAGGTAGTAGTGAGAACGGAGGAAAGCCAGTGCCATCACGGTGTTAGTCAAGAGCTCAATTGATCCGCTCTCTTCGTTTTCATCGGAAGCAGGGACCTTCAGGCGCTCGGTCAGCCAGCGTCCGAGTGCCTGCTGCGTTCCGTGGCAGAAGTGTGCTGCCATGCGGTGCGCGAGACCCTTCTCAAGGTCGAACAGACCGTCTATGCGCTGGCATCGGACGACTTCCTCCCAAGAGACTGGGCCTGGATTGTCGACGGGCTCATCCAAATCCTGGACATCACCATGATCCATGGCCGGCAGGCAGCCCGCTTTGTCGCCGAACATAGGACCGACTATACTGTCCTGACTATGACGGGGGACTGCGTTGATGGCTACCTCTTTGGCTTGCCTCGCCATCCGTGCCTTAATCTTCTTCCTGTAATTGTGCTGCGCGATCTTGCTTCGGGCCCGGCGCTCAGATGCTCTTTGAATGTCTTCACTTCCCGAGAATAAGTAATTGTTATCCTGGGATGTAGCGAATGGATCACTGGGTCCCTGTGGTCCGACGAGCACGCCCGCTGGGCCTGATGGCCCTTCTGCTGCCCGAGGATACACTGATTGTTGGAATTGTTGAGACGGCACCACGACCACATTGCTGGTGCAGGTAAAATCTGGCCGATACTCAGCAGCGAGGTAGGAGCCAGCCGGGGTAACGCCTTGGCGTGTCAAGAGGACCAGCTCAGCCCGTGGCGCCTTGTACAGGCTGACCTCGACATCCTCGTGATCCACAGACTGCTGTAGACGGCTGACAGCAACGAAAGATGTCCATTTGCTAGAAATGGAGTACATTTGGCATAGATGTTCGGCGTTCCTACGGACGAGGTCTGACGAGGATGCCTCAGATGCGTCGTGGCTCTCGAGGTCTCGCACGGCGGCTTTGGCGGCAAGATGTTGAATAGTGGTATTGTTGAGCGTGGCTTTCGTCACTTGCAGGGTAGCCGTCTTGGTCCCACTGTGCTGCGAGGATGCGGTGATGACCACGTGTTCCGGAAGCTTCTCGTTGGTGGTGTCGAGCAGGAAATAGACCGATTGTTGCCCGAAGTGGTGCAGCAACGGGATTTCTCTTGGAGCTCGGACAAATGAAGGGTTCGATTCTCCAGAAATCTGGCCCAGGGACTCAGAGAGGCTTCTTGTTCCATGTTGGGCAGATATGTCATCCACGTCAAGCCGCTTCTCATCCCATTGCTCGCCAAGGCTGATCGAATAGGACCAGCTATTTGGCATTATGGCGCCCTTGAGTATCCGGATCACGGCTTCTTTCCATTTTCCGGCGGCATCCACAGCGGCGACCTCTCCAAAGCCACCACCAAAGAAGCCGATCCCTTGGATTAGCTGATGGCTGACTCGATTTCCAAGACCCAGACCAAAGAGCCGCAGCTGACCCTCTGCATTTGATGTACTCATGCGGACAAACTCTAGTGCTTCCTCCGCATTCCAGATCTGGCCATCAGTAAGAAGGATGATCTGTGTCGAGGAAGAGTCCGTTGACCGACGGTCACTGACAGACTGTCTCAAGGCATTCAGTACTTCTGTGCCACCAACGTCTGCCTCGAACGTCGAAATGTGGTCCAAAGCACTCTGCATTGAAGCTTCGTCGTACGCCATAGAGTGGGGCCACAGACTGGACACACTGCTGCCGAAAGAGTAGAGGTTGAACCTGCACTTCTCGGGAAGGCTCTTCAGAAATACGAAAAGCGCCTTCTTGAGCTCTTCGATCTTCTCCCCTCTCATGGAGCCTGAGCGATCGGCCAAGAAGAGGATCTCCCCGTCGAATTCGTTCATGGACTCCCGCAGATCCGAAAAGAGCTCGCTGGGGCGCACAGTAACCATCATGGCGGCATGGTCCATCTCGCTCGAGGCGGCTAGCAGAGCCTGAGACCTTGATAAGCCCTCATCGGGAGAGGGGATGAAGAGGATGAAGTCTCTGTCCATGGCGTGGTGATCGTAGGACAAGCGGACTGTGACGTGCCTGGGGTTGACATCTGAGTCCGGCTGATTCTCAAGCGCAGCGAGACCGTCAAAGCTGACGGCCTCGGGCGCGTTCGTTTTCCTGTAGTCGATCGAGATTGCGTGGCCACTTCGGCAGGCGATGTCTCTTGCGGTGCCTGAAGATGCGACATTGACGACGAGTGAGAGGCCAGTCTCCTTGACAGCCGAGTTCTCTGCATAGCCCGCTGGGGGCATGCCATATCTTGGCGCCACGGAGGTCGGGATCGTCACAATGATACCGTCACCGCCAAGGTCTGTATGAAGCTCCTCGATGTACGTGATTTCCACCCTGACGGTTGTTTGGGGGGGGATATTCCCAATGTTTGTCTGAAAGACCTCGGGCGTCATCTCTTCGACAAGAGCCGCAACCTCCTGCTTCTGGACAGCTCGTTTGAACTCTTGTCTGGCCTCGTCCGTCGGCTTGACCTTGCCTTCCAGCACTTTGTCGTCGCCTACTTCACACCGGAAGGCCGTGATGGCCGCGCCATCATAGAGCGGAAAGGAATACCAGGCCTCCGGGATGGAGTTGCTGCCGTGGTTCGTGAAAGTCTGTACTACTTTCGTCTTTGCGATGCTATGATCCACTTCCATATTGATGGACACACTGACAAGAGGTAGACATAGCTGGGGCAGTGGCGTGTCCGCAGACGAGGGATTTGGGTCCCCTCCTTCTTCAACCGTGCGAAGGGGAGCAAAATTCGGGTATTCCGGGACATAGTGCGCCTCATTGGCGGCAGAATCAGTCAGTAGGGAGAAGTAGACCCCTGACGGCAAGCGAGGATATGACTTGGTCATGATGAAGATTGGCTCGCTGTGTTGAAGTGTGCGCTGCACAGGTACGTATAGGAATGAAAGGGTGATATGACATAAGAAGACAATCAAAAGACGAGGTTCTGATCAATAGAAGAAGCTTGGGGCTCGGATAAGCAGGCAGCACAACCCGACCCACTTGTCAAAACCCAATGGCCTCGGGACACACTTTGCTCGGTGCTGCCACCGGACTTGTATGCGAGGATTTCAAGAAAAGACGAGTCATCATTTCAGACATCCAGTTCGCCTGATTGCCTACCTATCTGCCTGTCCGCCAGTCTGCTTGGCGTTCAACTGGTGCGTGCTGAATGTGTGAGGTGGCTGCCTAATCGGCAGTTTTGTGAGGCACGCAGCTGACTGCAGTGCTGCGCCTCCCAACTACACAACTCTTCTAGGTTTCAATCTTGACGAATCTTGGAAATCTCGACACTGCAGAAGATTGATTGATAACGGTATTCGCTGATCCCTTGTATGCCCCATCAACGCCGTAGCTTCATCTTTTTTTTTTTCACGACGCAGTTCCATAGTTCTCTACTTTCCATTCTTCAAAACATGTGAGATTTCCTTATATCATAGATTTAAACCTGTAAACTAGACACGACATATCGGACAAGGTCCAAGCACCCCTACGTATATGTAGATGCTACCCAGCCGGCTGTCCATGCGCGCTTTTAACAACCACATCTACTCTATACAAGCCCCGTCTTTCAGCAAATACCATTCTCCAGCGCCAACTCTTGACTGGATACTCTGCGAGCTCAGCGTCACTTTGCCTTCTGTGCAACTGCCTTCGGGAACAGAACAGGGTTCTTGTGGGCCATGCGGAACCCAAGTGCCGGACTGAGAGCGAGGACAGGCTCGTAGTCGATAGACACCTTTCTGCTGGTCTTGTTGCTCTCGCTGGAGGATCCGGGCCTCGCGAGCGCGGCACAGTTTGTAGTGCGGGCGGCCGGACCGAGCGGTTTAGCGGCAGTAGTGCTGGCGCCGGGGTTGCCCTTCCTCACAGCAAGATTAGCAGTGGTGGATGATGCATTGGCAGCGGAGGGAGCTGAGGGTGGCTTGGTATTGGATGGAGTTGAGGTTGTCCTGGTCCCGGTGGATGTTGAGGGTGTCTTCGCTGCTGAGAGGTCGGCCTTGGGAGGCATTATAGATCAATTAAAATGGCTGTGGTGGGCCAAAGATGATTCTGTTCTGGAAATGCCAAGATCCACAATATACACTATGATGATTTGGCAAACATGAGAATTTGTTGATGGACTGCTCGTTACTGCCGTCGCCGAATGCTGAGATGCAGACCATCAAATATATAGTGGAAGTCGCAACTAGTGAATTATACTCGATAAGTACTTAAGTAGGTACTAATGGGCTGTGGAATGAGCGGCCCCCACGCGTTGAAGCAGGCCGCTTCATGGTGGCTGCATTTTCTAGGACCCAGGAAGGCTGAAAGATTCGCCACCCAGCCCCAACCGACAACATCTGGCTTACAGCCAGCCGAAAATAATACTCGTGGGACCACATGCACGACTCGTGTTGCAGATGTGGCCCTCATCTTGTCCGTAAACTCCACTTCAGGATTGTGAACACTAGGCCTAGTCGGTGGCCTCCTGAAATCGTAGCCTTGAGACGACCGCCCCATAACGATTCGGACGAAGGCCGTGAAAATAATGATGCATGAATTCAAATTATGCACGAACAAACTGAAGTGTTGTAC
Organism: Diaporthe humulicola; assembly: GCA_038088545.1. Lineage (NCBI taxonomy): Eukaryota > Fungi > Ascomycota > Sordariomycetes > Diaporthales > Diaporthaceae > Diaporthe > Diaporthe humulicola. Next base: position 36,460 of record JBBWSL010000060.1, on the reverse strand, counting down.
GAAACTGAAGCGTCACTTCTCAATGTCTGACCTAGGTCAAAGGTTGCATTCTACCTACACGGTACTACTACCTACACCGTCCTGTATTGCCTAGTCAGGTACTTATGGTAGGTACTGTAGTACTCGTGTGGATCCTAGGAGAATAATGGCAGCAGATGAGTGCAACTGACGCCACTGTTTGGGAGTAGACTTTGTGTGCCTAATTCGGCTCGTATTGTGTTCTACATCTGCATATTATCTGAACCTCTGTCTAGCATCACTATGGCAGCACATGCATTTGAAGGCGTTCACACCTGCGTTGACCTCTATGAATACTTAGCCAGTCCATCTGAGCTGGCCAGCCACTGCTGGTTCTCTTTTTTGACCAACCAACAATCCAGTACAAACAACAATCCAACGTATTTACGGCTTCCACAATCACTGATGCTCGGGCAGGCCATAGTCTACGATGACCAGCTCTTGTTCCACCGGGGCGTATAGCTTCCGCTTTTCTTCGGTGCCGAACCTTGAATGAAGCCACTCCTGCATAAATTTTGGATTATCGTGCCATTTATGAGGGACCCAGCCTCCGAAATTAGTCATAGGCAAATGCCAGAAGTAAACTATTGGATTCTATGGGCGTGGCCAGTCCATGAGAGGGATCTTGCCCTCTTTGGTTAGTGTATACACTACGGCCGTATTGTAGTCGATAAGCACAACGCGTGGCAAAGACATGCCCGCAATTACAATAGCAGGCTCATTTGAGGGTATCCTTGGAGCGAGAATGATGTTGCGCCCGGCAAAGTCCTACTGATCGATTCCGGAGTGCTGCTGCCTGACGTAGCCATCCATAGCCAGCGCTAGGATCTCTAGCCTATACTTAAGCGGATAGTGAAACGCGTCCTTACCCGTATCTTTCGGTCCGTTATAGATAAGGCTGTCTCGGATAGATGGTCTATCGAGTCGCTTAATCAAGATTAAGCGGACGGGCCTGATATAGGCCTTGCCTTTGCTGGTGATAGGAAGGTTGAGTGTCCATGAGCCGTAGTAGGCGGGGGCAAAGGAGCCGGTCTGTCCCGTAGTCTTCTGGAGATACTCGTAGGCGGTAGCCTTGCGGCTGTAGTCCCCGTCGGCCTTAGCGACTACGTCACGGGGTGCGTTGGCGTATGACTCGGAGAATCTGTAATATAAAGTATTGTAGATCTTTGCGACTGCCTGGAATGGCTCGCCTGTATGGGGCGTAATAGAATATGTAAGGATCTGGGCGCCGCGGTCGCTGCCCATAGAAATGGGTGTGTGGATGGTCAGTTGTGCGGTCTCAGCTTGAGATGGCGGTAGCGGTGGCGTGTTAAGAGGGGGGTTATTGATAACCAGCTTGCTATGAGGAGTGCCGTGTAGGTATTGTGATGAGTGACCTTGCCTCGGCCTAGGGCTATAATGGGGCGCGCCGAAAGGTGGAGGGGGTGAGTGGTGGTGGATTTGTGTGGTGAAGCTAGTGATGTATGGGAATGGCGGCTTGTCTGGATCATCTGCGGGTGACCATGTCCTGAACAAGTCGGCAAAGGTCGGCAGGGTTTGGGAGCTGTCAGTGCACGACATGGTGACGATGCTTGTAAACTGCGGCTCCACTATGTGCGTAGATAGAGTGGGAGAATTCGAACTTGGCTTCTGAATAATTTGAACGCAGATTTTGATGTCCTTTTTTTTTTTTTTTTTTTTTTAGGTACAGAACAAGAAGAATGTCCTTTTTTCTGTTGATGCAAGATGTTGCGTTGGGTTAGTAAGTTTCGTCACATGCAGTCAGTCGGCCACCAATTGATCAAAAATAAACTCCCAGGGTTTAGATACATATTCTGTGTAATAACATGTCAAGTTCCAGTTTTTTTGTTTATTTTAAGCTGCAGTAAAGGAACTCTAGCGTGGGGACTCACGGCGCCCACGGCCCAGTTGCTGTGGGGTGTACCTACTCTAGGCCAGAATCTCAACCTGTCCCAAGACACCGACAGCAAGATATCAATAGAAAAGTCGGCTGTTATGATTGCTGATTGAGTTCACTCTCGGGCTGTCTGTCAATCCAAATATCAACAGACCGCACGCTCCGAGTTCTTCCTGGAAAGAAATATCATCTCCAAGTCTTCTACAATTTTCATAGCCTTTTTCTATCCGATCCAAATTGTGCCTTTCAGTATGGCTGCTGCTTTGGCACCTCGCTCCCTTTTTCAGTCTTTCAACGATGCTCTGCCGACTTAGATCTAAAACGGTACCACCCACAAGGCTCCTCAGGGTGGCACAGAATCCAGGAAAACGCCACCACCTAACTTCGCGGTTCGGCGAACGCAGGCCAATCGCTGGTCCGCCGTAGGGCAAGTCTTCCTAAACAACCTTCAGAACTCAAGCACGGTTTCCTTGTGGACTGCATTCCTCAACGAGCACATATACGACAAAGAGCAACCCATACAGCACCGGAACGAGGCAGACATCGTACGAACCTCAGCCCTATATCTGATCCACCCCGTATCCCAGGCTCTCAACACCCATTCCGTGGTCAACAACACCTTCAGCTCGCAGAGTGAAGACAGCGAGACAGATGGCGTGCGGACGGACATGACATTCTTCAAGGGCGCCCAGCCGAATCCTCGCCCCTTTGCTGTCGTCGAGTACAAGAGGCGAACTGTTATTCACAGTGCTGAGTTCGACGCGGCCGTGAGAGCCTATGACCCGGCCGCCGCAACCGCCGCGGCCGATCTCGCTGCAATACTGACAAGCCTCACTCCCGCTGGGGCCCGGGCACCCACGTCGGCCTTCAGAGCAGGCTCATTGAACCTCATCAAACAGGCGTCGATATACGCTATCAAGAAAAGAACGAGATACGTGGCCATGTTTGACTACGACCACTTGATCTGCCTTTACTTCCCTGAGCTGGACCATAGCGTGCCGATCGGGGCACCTGTCGCCCCTAAAGTCAACAACTACGTTGAGATTGATATCTACCCCTTTGCTCAGTCCAACCAGATGAGGCTCGCTTTGTTGGGCTTCCTGGCGGAGGCTTACCAGAACATTCCTTAAAGCTAGGAGACATGCCCAGGTGGAGACTCGGAGAAGAAGGAAAGTGGAGATTGTGACTTGAGGAGCTGTAGAAGATCAGCCAAGGGGGCGGAAGCAGCTCTATTGCTATAGGACATCGAAAAAATAGTGCAAGAAGTAGAGAGATTTATAGACGAGGCAGCTTTTTGATTTGTGAATTAGCATGGTTATAACGTGCCTGATATAAAATTAGGTAGACTTGGTCTCTTGACTCCTGAACAAACCCCAGAACCGCGTGTTGTCCCGGAGACTTTTGCTGGCCCTGGCCGTACTCTTGAGGACCAGACAGGTCAGCTGCGAATGGACGCCCCTTTCGATGATGTACTTGAGGGGGTGTCAGACGTTGAAATCGTTGCTGAGGAACAGCCCATTCCTCCTTCTCGACGAACCGGCAGTGCTCCAGAGCCTGCTCGCTGCCAGCCTTCTAGGCGCGCCACGACTGAAGCAGCTGCGTCACCTAGTATGCCCGTAACGTACCCTGCACGAGGGAGCTGCCACGGCGCCGCTTCATGGGTCTTGCTTTGCTAGAGGTCCTACCACGGAGGTCCTGCCAGAGTTCCAGCGGCGAGCTTGCTAAAGAGCGTGAGCTAGCACCCCCGGATTTCAAACCCGTCAGGCACTTATTTACCTAGGCAGTAACTAATCAGGTCAGGCAATGACATGATTTATAACTCGGAACAGTCCTTTTTGGCACGTGCCGGGGCTAGTGAGGTTTTTCCCTGCAGGTCCCCTTCTCGATAAAACCCACCCCACCGCCCTACGCCTTCCCACCGCTGGCCGCTGGCTGCAGATAGCTTCCTTCCTTCTTTTTATTCCTTGTGCAGACTTACTCGTAAAATCAGCTTAATTTGGTGCAACTTGAGCCCTCGAACCAAACCCTGCATCAGAAAGACCTCCTCCGAAAAATTACCCTTGGTTCTTTGCAAAACCCCATCAGGCCCTTAAATAGGTCTCGCCAATTAACAAAGACGAACATTGGGCAGTCACCACGAGCAGCACTTTCAGAAACCGGCACCATCATGGCACATGGACAAGTAGCAGGCATCGAGGAGCCCGAACTGCAAGAAATCCACAAATTATGCCTACCTGAGCGGGATGAGAAGTTCAACACAAACACACTTCGTCCAGAGAGACCAGAGTACGCCACACTCATGAGGACAGAACTGAATCAGGGTTGGATACGCTCTTTGCGCACGATACAAGGAGCCGTCTTCAAAAAGCTTGATGTCCCACCGTACGGCTTCGTGTTCCCCAACGGTTACTTGTTTCTGATCTCTACCGCTGCTATACTGTTCGACCAAGAATGCAGCAGTGCTGTGGTCTCAGACCCGAGGACGCTCCCACCACTAGGTCCCCACGAACTTCTACCCAGGCATGCTCCCAAATACGACGATCAACTTCAGCCCTTGTTCGAGCACATGTTTCTGGTTGACTACGGCTTTGGGGAACACCCTTTCAAGGGAGCCTCACTCTTTTTTAAGGACTTTACCACCCTCCCAGATTTTCTTTGCTTCGGCCGGCTAGTTGCTGAATTTGCTTACAATTGCGGGAACGACTCCATTACGAAACCATATCTGGTCAAAGCAAGCAAGCAAATATCCCGGTCTTTCTACTGGCGGTCGGATCGGAGTTTCGCAGAAATTGCGATCATGGCCTATTGGCTTTATACACGTCGCCGAGAGATCAGCCCCTCAGAGTACAAGGTTGGATTGACGGGATATACAGGCGTAGTCCAGGAGATGGTTTCCGAGATACCAGAGAAGGGAGCAGGTCGACTCAGGCGCAAGTTATCTGTCGACGTGAACGAACTTATCCCTCACTTCGCATCGGGCTATCTAAGAGAGCTGCTGATTGGGGCTGCTCGTGACTTGGCTGAAAAACACAGCTTATCGCTCACCACCTCTTTGGAGATTGAAGGCGGAGTCATCACAGGTCCATGCTCTTGCAGCACACATGTCGATCTAGATGGGAGTTCACGTCATTTGGGCAATCACGAAAGCCGGCCAAGATCCTTGTCTCCCCGTGAGGTGACACCAGCGCCAAGCTATGAAGAAGCAATGAAGGGATAAAGTCATTGAATCTTGGTTGCGGTGTTTCAGTCTCACCGAGGGCGTTACTCTCAAAAGGAGTTCCAGTTGCTGGTGCGGACAGGCACGAAAGAGTATTTGCATTACGAGGAAGGATTCAGACTTTTCGCAGGATGTCAAAACAGCCACTGCGGATTGGGGTGGGAAACATTCGAAATTGCTACCATTCATGCCGGCAGGGCCTAAGTAGGGTGGTCAGGGATAGACGCCGGTGCACTGGATCATCTGGTATCGATTCTTCTCGAAGCTCGACTTGTTCGATAATGACCAGACGTCTTCGAAAGATTAGCTTGCATTCCATGGTAGAGGATAGTTTAAAAGCACATAATTTGAGACTTGTCCTTAGTGTCAGTGGTGCTGGTTGAACTCCCTCTATCCCTTTCAGTGGCCCGTGAGCTAGATTAAGACTGTAAACTTCAGGGCTTTCGTACATGGATTACCACAGTCTTATAATTTAGAATCTTCAGAATATTAGGTAATCTGTATTAATTAGTTCCCAGGGGTGTGTCTAATAACTTCTATTGACGGTTAGGTTATCCCGAACCAACAGCCGCATCCTCTTGCCACTCCGTTTTCTTTCCCCGCCATTCAGCCATAAATACTGGAGACGTAAAATCAGTGGTTGCGCAGATTTTCAGACTTTCAGCTCATCATGACCTTCCATCATCCACAATCTTCCTCCGCCACGGTTCAAGTCCCAACCTTAAATTCGTTCTCGACTAGATATAGAGGCGCTGTTGACTGAAAGTCGACAGGCTCGTCCGGTCTGTTGCATCCGTCCACCTACCATCAAATTATTTTGAGAATTCTACAGGATGGCATCCATCCCACCCGAGAAGGCCCCCAAGCCCGGCCTGAATATCTATGGCTGCCCATCCGTGAATCCAGTGAAGTTGACCATCGCTGCAGAAGAATTAGGGTATGATGTTACCTCAATCACGCTCTTCGGACTCGAGTAGCCAGGCTGAACCTCCAAGCAGAATCCCCTACAACTTCGTCAACCTGGACATGGCCGCCGGGGAGCTCAGCGCCGAGTGGTTTAAGTCTGTCAACCCAAACGGGCGGGCCCCCGCCATCGTGCACCTCAAAGAAGATGGCACGTCTGTGACCGTGTTTGAAAGTGCGGCCTGTCTGTTGTATATCGCGAGCGAGTTCGACGCAGAACACAAGCTGTCTTACCCCGTCGGAACTCCGGACTACTGGCGTCAGCTATCCTGGGTGAGTTTGGGCGACTCCCTTGCATAACAATCAACGATGATGTCTGAAATTTGTTCAATTATTTAGCTGTCGTGGCAAGTCGCTGGCTACGGCCCGATGATGGGGCAAGCCAACCACTTCAACCGTTACGCGACCGAGGATGTGCCGTATGGCTCTTGGCGGTACACGTCAGAAGCGAGACGGCTCAATCACGTTTTGGAAGAGCAGCTTGTGAGTTGTTCCTCTCAAAACTTGCTATCGAAAGCAATAGATCTTGTGACCCACTGACACTCGATAGTCGACATCCCCTTTCATTGCTGGCGACCGACTTACAGTCGCCGACGTCGCAGTCTTTGTCTTTGCGCACTCTGCCAAGTGGTGTGGCATCGACATCAACGAGTTCCCGAATGTCAAGTTGTGGCATGATAATCTGCTGGAGCGTCCTGCTTTCCAGAAGGGGCTAGAGATTCCTGTGCCATATCAGTTCAGTGATGCGGCAGTGTCGGATCCCAATGCTCAGGAATTCTACAGGATGCAACGGAAATTTGGCGCTCAGATGATCAAGGGAGGAACAGATCGATGGAAGGGCGAGGCAGTACCGTTGTCTTCTGACTACTCCAACTACTAGGGCGCTACACCTGTGTGCAGTTTTATTGAACTCTTCTTGATAGGTTACGAATGGTCGTTATTGACTTCCTCCGCTGCCAGATGCCGGATCCTGCTGACAGCAATAATCTGTCTACTGATATATTCGTTACAATGCTTTTACATATAGGAGCGTGGTCGTGTTGGGTCCAAGAAGACATTTTGAGGCCTTTACGGGCAAACCCCATCCAGGGGCGAAAATGCCAATACTGATATGGGTTCTTTGATAGGCTATCCAGAGTTCGGAAATTGCCATTTGAACACAATATGCTCGTCTTTCATATAAAATGGCAATGATCCACCCTCATTTGAGACAGTCAGAAGGGTTGATCAGGGGTTTTCTACCGCCTGGGATCTTTGGAGATTGTATTGTACGTTGCAGCTCGGACCAAGACTCTCGCGGAAAGAGACGAACATGCATCTGTGGAGCTAAAGCCCGCGTTAGTGTGGGAAGACCCTGAAGTTGATCAATGTTTCTATCCAACGCAGGACGCGAAGGATCGTGAAGGGATTATTTATAGAGCCCGCCACTGGGATCGTACCACGCTTATACGACCGTTTAGTTATATGGCTGCCTAGCTAAGAACAGTAGAGAGGGCTTGGCACGGATGCAAGCGTGATTTCATGTGACTGCTACACACAGTCAGTCCAGCCTCTACAGAAAGCTGGGACTGGACTTGAGAAAGCTTCAAGGCCTAGCCCTGGATCATGATCTCTAGCAAGACATCCAGCTGAAATTCGGATGATTTTGTAATGGCAGATTTGCACAAGAAACAAACTTTGGGAAGTCTCGTCTGAGTCGGAAGGTCTACTCTTCCCTATATAAGAAGTCGGACTTGTCCAGCTCCCACTGAAACCCTAAACAGCTTGATTTCCTTGCATAGCTTAGTGGTATTTTTGGGCTGGGGGATTGTTTTCTATGGTGTTTGTGTTAGACCGTGGCAGATACGCGATTTTTCGTTGATTCGAACAGTTTGAATATATGTGAGAAATGATTATTGCAGGATCACAAAATTTCACAGACACAGTTAGTATCGGTGGAACAAGAGCAAACTTTCGCGCCACTCATGTAGTACCTTGGAAAACGATGACCCTATATTTACTAAGATGGTGTGTATCAGAGCTTAAGAAAGCTTCGTCACCTAATTATTCGAAGAACTTGAAGCTGTAGCCCTTGTTGGTCCGGTCCCCCGGTACATTCCCGCGGCTGTAGGTGGTCTCACTCCACCACACAAAAGAGCCAGTAAACCAACCACGGGCTCCCCAGCTGTAGGGAGTACCCTTCTCAACACCGTGGAATACGAACGGGATGCGGTTGGTGCCGCCAGGACTCTTGTTCACATCGCCATCGTTCAGAGCAAAGGTGTGATGCCCAGGCCCGTCAATGAACAAAGTCGCGTCCCAGCCTTGCATCATCCTGTCCTGGTGCGAGCCAAAGAGGCATCCGTTTGACTTGTACCAGTCCCATACATATGTCGGGTTCCCTCCCTTGCGGAGCCGGAGGTCCGCGAGGCAGTATTTGCTGGCCCAGCTGCCGTTGGCCGAGTACACGATGTGTAGTTGGCCATTCGGATCGACGATGATTTCGGGCCCTTCGTTGATGCGGGGGTTGTCGCCCTGCTCCCATGATTCGCGAGGCTGGGAGATGATAAAGCGCTGCCCAACAGGCTCGGTTGGGCTGTTCATACGGCAAATGTACAGGTTCTGCTCGGCATTGTTGGTCTCACTAGCCCAGCCAGACCATACAAACCAGCCCTGCCCTTCGAACACAAAGAAAGCACCATCAATAGCCCATTGGTCATCAGGCAAGTTGAGCTTCGACTCAGTGGAGTAAGTTCCGAGAGGCGAGTCGGCGCTGATGACATACATGCGATGCGCCGCATTCTCACCGGCCGAGAAGTAGATGAAGGTGCGTCCAGAATCCGTGGTGATCTCCGGGGCCCAGATGGCCCCTCTGCCGGCATCATCAGACCAGACCTTCTCCCGTCGAACATCAGAGGCGCCGAGACCTTCCAGCGATTTTGCTTCACGGACCCAGATGCCACCACTTGCCGACTCAGCTGAATAATAATTGTCTCCGACCTTCATTATTGTGGGGTCGGCACCGCCTCTGATCTTCACCGCGGACGTGAAGTCAGCAAGACAGAGGATTAAGGCGATGGCCATGAACAAAATCGCGGTGGGCGACCGCATCGTAATTGGGTTTAACATTTTGAAAACTGCTGTCCCAGAGATAATAGTGATGCTATTCTTCTTCAATCTACCATCGTACAAATCCTACTTATATGCAATTCCTCCTTTTGCATACAGCTACTAAATTCTAGTCAGCAATTCTCAGGCCTCCGAGTATTGTCGTCTTTGGAGAACCTCATCTTGTTGCCTACTGGGACCCGGTGGAAAACCCAATTGATGACTGCGCTGACATCTTGGCATCACCACCCACACCCAGCAATTGGCTGTTTAGGCAAGTTATCTGCAGACAAGTGACTTCATGGTGGTTTTTAACCCACAAAAGAGGATCGCAGGATCGTGGCTAGCTGAAGGCTGAGCAAAGCGCTCTTGATTGGTCGACTTATGCGCTGCCTGCAGGTAAAATGGCCTCGGAAATTGGCTAGCTGAAGCAGTTGCTGGCGCTGCTCCTCAGCAGCCCGGCAATGACCCCCGTCAGCCCGGCGATGACGTCGGAAATCGGGTGTCGGAGCGGAAACCTGGTTTGGTTCGGGGCGGGAGGAACAGGCCGAGAAATATAGCCACTTCTTACCGGCTGCCTAGCGCTCCCATGAACCATATCCTCCACTTGTATAGTGATACTTCCCCGCATTAGCGCGATTCGTATGGAAAATAAAAACAGACATGAGAAAATCCATCGTTTAATTGCTTATTGTAAGAAGCGTGGCTGCAGACCTATATTGTTGCGTTGTTGGGAGAAGGAGCAGTTGCGCTTGGTAGAGCTGCTTCATACCCACACGTACAGGCATGATCGGGAGAATCTCTCAGTCTCGATACTGTCAGAATGCCCGTATAAAGGCACACATCAGCGGCCAATTATACTAGTTGGGAATCATCCTGGTCACTGATACCTAGCAGTATGAAGGGGAATGTTCCATCGTCATCATTGGCTGATGGAAGGACAGGACCAAATTGACACCACATGAGGACTTTGGATTATACGACGAGATACTCAACTGGCAACTGTTCAGCCTGGTGGGCCATCAGGATCCAAAGGAGCTTAATGCGAGGTTCGCATCCACAGGAACGATCCCCTGATCGGCAGTTACGGATCTTGATGGCTCTCCGATTGGTAGGACGTGAATTACAACAAGGTTGAGGAAATACAATGAGTGCCGATCGTAAGCGGCAATGAAACAGAAAAAGAAACATACTCGTTGAGGAACCGATCTACACCACAAATCTTACCAAATTCTCAAAATGGCAGCATGGATTGGAACTTTGTACAGCCTCATGTTGTTGACTGCGCAAGCTACCCTATGTACTCGATCCATTGTAATCCAGCCTCTTGCTGCCACGCACTTCATCCGCAGCCACAAGCTTCCTACCGTGAGATGATCAGCGTTTAACAGCTTCATGGATTAAGTAACTAGGACTCGGAGAAAGAAGTAGTTACAGCGCACAAGAAAAAGTATATAAAGATCCACAACGACGCCTGAATACCTTCCGTTTGAATTGCAACTCATCCAGACACCTACAGCAGAATCAAGCAGAATCAAGCACTCAAATCACTTCACTTCCAACATTTTCCACAACATCTCCAAGCAAAATCCACCAAAATGCAGTTCTCCACCATCTCTTTCCTGACCTTCCTCGCCACTGGCGCTCTTGCCATGCCCGCCGACCCTAAGGTCAACCCCCTCGAGGCTCGTGCCGATTGTGGGAAGATTCTACCTGCCTGCGCCGGCGGGAGCATCGCTGGCCAGACTGACTGCCGTTGCCCTGGTCAGGTCTCGTCTTGCGATATCTGGACTTGCCCCGGTGATGACGTTGTAGGTCACTCCTTGTTTTCTCGCCGACTCCTACCTTATACACACACCTGTCCAATGCCATTTAATCTCTGTTGCATCTGGCATGCTTCGAGTAATTGAAGACATGTATACTGATCGTGTTCCCTACATAGATGGTCTGTGGCCAGGAAGGAAGTGGTTGCGTGTGGATTTAAGCATTCAGAGACAGTCTGAAAAGCTACCCTTCCAGGCCCCCAGTGCCACAAGTGTCGAGCCTATCGAGCTACTTGCTTGACGGAAGGGAGGAAAGTGGGATGGGCGACGGTGTGCGAAGTGGGCAGTGGGCATCAAAATGGCTGGAACGATGTTTAGATTTGGCTTTTCTTTCTCATTTCTTCATCCCTCTTTGGGTCTAACATGAGTAGCAACAAAGGCACAGTCTCGGCCAACCTGCAAAATTTGCGGGTAGACTTGGCCAATCTGCTCATGTTATCCAGTTAGGTATTCTTACGTACAATATACCACAGTTACGCGCAAAGAACTGGCATCTGTGAAAACTAAGCGCGAAGTTTGCATTTGCGAGTTCGAATTTCTGAGACAGTAGTGGCCTGTGCAGGAAAAAGTGTGGGATCATATCGAGTCTTATGAATTGCTACTGTGGGGCTTGAGATTATGGAGTCAATTAAATGCGACTGTATCTTAAAAGGATGATCTAAGGGGTTTGATTGATGCACGCGCCTCGAGTTATTCACAACTTCCTTTCGTGGACAATTAATACCACTAGAAGGGCGTGGAAAAGGCGTTGGGGGCGAAAACTGATCAAAGTTCCGCCCGCTGATACCCAGCGAGCACTCTTCAGCGCTGCTGAAATCAGGGACAATCAGGAAGCTCCTTACGTGGCGCGCAAAAGAAAACCAGGACATTGTTCCATCCGAGTTTCTGACTGTTCTGGAAGACACGCGAAAATAAGTTGATTGACTTGAAATCTATTGCGTCATGTTTCCTTCGATGTTTCTGTGTGCCGTATGCAGACAAGACCAGACAATACCAGGCGAGCACCCTAAAAACAAATGTTATGCAAGCCCCTCACGAACCATTTGAAACAAATACCGTAAGCACAGCCGCATATGCAGACGACACAGCCATCATCTCGAAGTTGGACGCCTTCATCATTGTTGCGACCAGGAATGAAAATACCAAAATGCACACAGCCACCACAATCAGCTGCACATTGGAAGGCGAGTTAGGGCTCAGAATGGCCAATGGAACCACGAGAAAGAGACCTGTCATGAGAGTGGTGATCAGGCGCCCGAGGATATTGGCAATCGGGGCGGAATTCTGGTGCGAGAAGCTGTCTGCCCTGCCAAGGGCGCCCTGAGCCTCGACGCCACTCACCCCACACCGCCTGCGGAGTCTCCAGTATCGGAAGTCACGCAGCAGCTTATGCATCCCGTGTGACACAGGATCGGCGCGAGACCGGGCCGGGAGGTCGAGTCTGAGCAGCCTGGTCTCGTATATCTCGGGCAAGGTGAGGTCTGTGCGTGCGCTGGCTGCCTTCTCGTCGTCCAATAGTGAGCATCTTTCCATAGCCATGATGCTGTTGAAGGTTAAAAGAGCCTCATCTGTGTATTTTAGATGGCCTATGAGTTGCGATATCTCTAGAATATTCGAAATGCGAATTACCTACCGTATTGTTTCAGAAGCCCGCGAAGTTTCAGAACTAATTCCTCGGTAATTGTTGCGCCAACATCAGGCACAACATCATCTCTTTTGCAGTATTTAAGGCCTAGTTTATTTGCTGGGGCGTGATCCAGACCTATAGTCAGACCCGCCTGGTAGATAGTATGATCAACCTCAGCGATCTCCGTTTCGAGGAAGCGGAGATTCAAAAGGTGAGATGTTTTGAAACGACGGAAGCCGTAGAGAGCAAAGTCGCTGTCAGCGCTTGCAGCTTGCCAGGTTTTTCGAAATTCATTAGCGTATATCCCAATATTGGGCGCGGTAGTATGGTTGTTGGTATGGGACTTTGATCCTGTTGGCATGTTGAGAATGTCTGGAGGTTTTGATGTGAGTAGCCGGTAAATGCTGTTGTTAACTAATCGATTCAAGAGTCCGAGTCTTTTATCACCATGAATCTTGTTTTTCCACTTAGGCTTGGGAGCTTGTGACACATATTTAGGCCAAGTACTTTCTGACCTTCAAGTGTGACAAAGGACGCCCATCCGGTCAGATTGCGGGCTGAGCTGCTTACATGCAGCTCGGAGAAGGCGATGATAAGAGGCCTCCGCCCAATTCCATATGCACGTAGATCACAAGTTTGGTTATGCCACGACCGCCAAGAGTATATTGGGCCAATAAAGGCCATATTAAGAGCGGAATGGTCCAGTGACTATCCTCCAGGCTGCGAAGAGCCCTCGAATATGTAATCCGGCGTGGGAAAGGCAAACTGCAGTGCAGCCCAAGACCACCACACCAATATTTGCAGCTAAGCCCCGCAGGGCTCCCAGGCAGACCGCAGGCATGAGGGATTATAACGCAATTAATGAGACTCTGATTGCTTTCGAGAGACCCCACCTCTCTCGGGCAACTCTTCCCCAATTTCTCCCCGGCGCACCACATATGCGCCCCTAGTCCCTCTCCCTCGAACTTTTCCCAAAGCGCTCTTTCGCCATACATGAGACCCAGCCGTCAGAGATATACCCAACCAAGTTGCTATCTCAGCACCACGAAGCTATCCCTGTAGCCAATACTTGGTTCAACCTCGGTCAAAGCCCTGTGCCACTCACTGGACATGGAGCAAGCAGGGCAAAAGAAATTGCAATGTGCAGATTACCATGTGGCATGGATCAGTCCGTTGGCAATTCCGGAATTTCTTTCGGCCTTATTGTTGTTGGACGAGGAGCATGCAAGACCGGATATGGACGCCGTCGAATATAATGCGTACAAGTTCGGCAAAATGGCAGGACATAACGTCGTTTTGGCTACTTGTCCTTCAACAAAAACCGGCCAGCTGAATACCGCTCAATTGACAGGGTCAATGTTCAAAACCTTCACTAATATTCGAATGACACTACTCGTTGGGATAGGCGGCGGGATTCCTCAGCCAAACAAATTTCATGATCCTCTCAACGATGTCCGCCTCGGAGACGTGGTAGTTGGAATGCCAAGCTGGGCCGATGGTCTGCCCGCCGTCGTTGATTATGAGACAGGAAGAACGAAGACTGGTGGTTTTGAGCCAACATCGATATTGGCCGAACCTCACCGCGTTGTTTTGAGTGCGCTCAGTATCATCGACGTGGACTACAAACTCGACAAGTTGGACTTTCACATTCACCTGGCCAGACTTCAAGCACACAAGAAATTGGGAGACCAGTTCAAGCACCCCGGACTCGAACACGATACACTACACCAGCCAGATTGCGATCATATCGGTGATTACTCGGACTGCGATGATTGTGACAAGAGCAAAATTATTGCGCGCGTACCACGCAATGAGGATGACAAAGAAACTTTTGTCTACCATCGAGGTCGCATCGCAACTGGAAATTCTGTCATGATGTCAGGAACTAAGAGAGATGAAATCAGAAGCAGATTTCCCGGCTCTTTGTGCATCGAGATGGAAGCTGCCGGAGTTAATCTCAATAGCCAGTTTCTCGTCATCCGCGGTGTATCTGACTACGCCGACTCCCACAAGAGCGACAGTTGGAGGGCATACGCTGCTGGAAAGGCAACTGTATTCGCGCGAGTGCTCCTGGGCAAGATGCAGGCCGAAGATGTGAAGGAGAAAATGCCCGCAGGTCAGTGAAATTCTGGCACAGATGAGAGGGAAGATTATGAATTGGATTGTCGCTCGTCCCATGTTTCCCCGATGTCACTGAACCAACGGCGGTCTCGAATCGCAAGATGGACAACTGCCCAGTTATAAGATACTGAGGATGTGTTGAAGACCATTGATACTTCTTCCCACTTCTGAAGGCGGTGGCTTCTGGGATGCTGCATCTGGAGCGATGACTGGCACTCTGAGAAGGTGTGCCAGGGGCGAGACTTTCGGACGCTTCCTATGTAATTTCGTTTACTCTTTCTCATTAAATCTTATGCAAGTACCCATTTTGTAACCCGTGCTGACTGAAGTAGCACCCGTTGTTGTTGAAAACAAACATTGGATTGTTAATCGTTCCGCAAACCCACACTTCACCGGTCGGCGTGAACTTATCGACAGAATTGTTAAAGCAATCACCCCAGAAACTGATGTAAACGGCCAGCAAAGATTCGTCTTGACAGGCTTAGGTGGTCAGGGAAAGAGCGAGATTTGTCTCCAGGTGGCCAATGAAGTCCGAGACAGGTGAGTCTCTGGCGTAGTCAGGGTTGAATTTAACTCCAAGCTAATGCGACTGTAATTATCAGTTTCTGGGGCATCTTCTGGATAGATGCTAGCACCCGATCCAGTGCCGCCGAGACCTTTTCCGAGGCCGCGGAGGCACTGGGATGCCCGAAGACTCCTGCCGCAGTCAGAACCACACTTTCCAATCTGCCATCAACCAGGCCATGGCTTCTGATCCTGGACAACGCGGACGACCCCCACAGAGACTACCAAATATATCTGCCCTCAGGAAGTCGTGGGGCGGTCCTGATGACGTCCAGGAATCGTCAGTGTTGCCATTTCGCAAAGGCCGGCGGCCACGAAGAAATCGATGGCCTGGATGAACCTGAATGCATCCAGCTTCTTCAGAAAACCGCAATATTATCTGAAGTCGCTTATGACAGCGAAGATTATGCATCTGCAGTCTCACTTGTGAAGCATCTGGGATACCACACCCTGGCCGTTTTGCACGCTGCGTCATACATAGCCACCACACATTGCAGCATATCCGAATACCAGAACATTCTACGCAAAAATCGTCGACGACTACATGAAAGGCCCCGCGAACAGGACAAATCGCGCTATGACACAGTTTATGCCACCTTCGGAGCATCCGTTAAGTTTCTCGAGCTATCAGACACAGGCGCCTCTCAGGAAACGTGCAAAGACTCGCTCGAGCTGCTGAAAATCTTGTCGACCTTCAACTATACAAATGTACCTCTTGAAGTCCTTGTGGATGCGTGTGAGGGTGTCAAGAAAGCACTGAAAACCCGGAGGGAGCGGGAGATGGCCTCTGGCAATTTGACAGCCTGGCATGTGGCCCGAGTTCCTGATTTCATCAGGACCGAGAACGACGACGTTGATTTCCGCATCACGGAGGCCGCGGTGCGGCTCGAATCCCTCGCATTAGTGAGAATAGACTCATCTACACGGACTGGGAGATCCGTATCGATGCACCCGCTTGTACATGGCTGGGCAGGCGATCGTCACGACCAGGCGGAGAAGAAAGAGGCGCTGCGAATGACCGAATGTATCGTTGCTCTATCATATTTTGCATTCAAGTCTTGGCGTCGTTATCATCACCAGTTGGCCCCGCACTTGAAGCTGGTGGTGGAAACGGATAAAGAATTGATGAGCGACGCGGCTCGATCCAGATGCATTCTGCAGGCATGCGTGCAGATCGCGTGGATCTATCACCGGGCGGGGCTCGACAGAGACATGTGCGAGTTCACAGACTTAATCTTCCTGCGACTGGATCTTCACAACCAAGAGCCCACGGATGAACTTCGCGAAATCTACCGCGCCTTCGCCGTAGCCGTCGACAGAGAGAGAGGCTGTCCAGTACAGGCACTTAGGGTATTTGAAGCCATAGCATGTCTCGATGAGATAACACGCGGTGAAAATGACTCTGCGCGGCTTGACAACCTGCGCGACCTAGGACGTGCCTATCTTGACAACGCAGAGACAGAGCAGGCAGTTGTTTTATTGACGAAAGTCGTAAAAGCGCGTCAAGAGCTGGGGCCGGAACACGGAGATCTATTGGCAGCGCAGCATGACCTGGCGTGGGCATTAGCGCGTGACGGACAACACCGAAAAGCGATTACGTTACTTGAGAAAGTGGTTGAAATTCAACAAAGGTCACTTCCAGCCGACGACCCAGAGCAGCTTACATCTCAGAGTGCGCTTGGAATTCAGTACCTCCATGACGGGCAGGTTGAAAAAGCTGGGCCGCTGTTTGAGCAGGTGCTCCGAGTTCAAGCACACGTCTATGGCGAGGAACACTGTGAAACAGCAACAACACGTGCTTGGCTTGCCAGTGCATATGAGCGTGATGGCAGTCTACCAGAGGCTATAGCTTTATATGAGAAGGTCGTCCACACTCGAAGCCTTCTTCTCGGCGAAAACCATCGCGATGTTCTGATGTCACGACTTCATCTCGCCACTGCTTATTTGGACGATTGGAGGGCGACAGAAGCTCTTGAACTGATGGAAATGATGGCAAACAGTGCAAATTCAACGCTAAGTGACATAAATCGTGTCAGGCTATCGTCATTGTGCGAATTCACTCGAGCAGAGCAGGAAGCTGCGAACGATGTTGGATTCATCGTGCCATTTAGGGAGGAAGCCATCCTCATCAAAGAGGCAATACTTGAGGAGGTTCAGCCTGAGGGAAAGAGGCCTTCAGCCAAGCACCTTCTAGAAGCTAGCAGACGTGCGACGTCAAGGGAATACTGGGATCATGTCAGGAGCTATCGGGATACCGTGGACGCCTCCGGAGCACTCGAAGAGAGCGGGTCCAGCGATGACGATGGAGACTGCACTGAAGACCACGAGTCAGACAGCCCATTATGCACTTATGATAGTGAATAGCTTCATGACTTGCTTAGAAATCAAATCATTGGTTGTATGGCATCTCCTGAGAACGTCTGTATTGGCCGCGTACGCGAAACGGCGGCGCCCGCGAGAAGATACTTTAACACATCAGCAAATAGATGGCTACAGGAGTGCTTAGCTCGGTATAATACCAAAGCCACCCGGACGAAGTGATCAGAGCCAGTTTATCAGAGTGCTTGTTGAATCAAGGATTCAGAATACGCGCCCACTTTTACTCCTGCTCCACAGCATTAACAGCACATAGAATAGCCCAGTCAGATACTGGCATCCTGGTCGGTCCGTGGAAGCGCCAAGCCCCAAAGATATCAATGATGAACCCGGTGTCGAGAGACAAGGGAAAGCGAGCGAGGTCAATCGAGTAAGAGAGTTGCGCGAGCAAGTAGCTTAAGAAAAAGACTGTTTAGCATGGTTTTGGAGGGGTTTACTCTCAGAATTTGAGAAGATATGCCCTTACTCGTCCTGTGTTAGATCGACAACGGGGGCAAGCAAACCAGGCAGGGCATACCAAGTTATGAAACCTACGGGCACCCTCTTGTCTCTGCTCGTACCTACAGCCATACATTTGTGCAGCAGTCTCGATAACTAGCTTGACGAGAACCTACTGAGAAAGCAATTGAAATGACCTCTGGACACCTACACAAGGCCCATGTCTATTTAGGTGGAAAACAGCCGAAGTCTTGTCAAAGTCCTTTGCAAAAATTCTTTGAAAAAGGTCATATATATGTGTTAACGTGCTGTGACTGATAAGATAAGCCTGATCGGCCCCGCCTGCTACAGCGCGACGTCTGCAGAGTACTTTTCCTCTCTCAAGACTCTGATACTCCTAAAGCCTTTTAATAGCATATATTTCTCCACTTTCTGATTGGATCCAGACATGATTCCGATATTTTAAGAACGAGATCACAGTCAACATGAGCCAATTCACCAGTATCAAGGAAGAGGAGGCGGCGCTGGATGGCTGGCCACGGCGTCTTCTTCACGTGCCATCCATGACCTCATTCGAATGGCAGCCCGGTCACATCTACGGCTCAATTCCTTGTCCAGCCTACAACGCAATCACATATACTTGGGGCAGGTGGAGACTGGAAGACGAAGACTTGTCCACCGCCGAGGCGATAAAGATCGAT
Source organism: Diaporthe humulicola (assembly GCA_038088545.1). Classification (NCBI taxonomy): domain Eukaryota; kingdom Fungi; phylum Ascomycota; class Sordariomycetes; order Diaporthales; family Diaporthaceae; genus Diaporthe; species Diaporthe humulicola. The sequence continues at coordinate 17,628 of JBBWSL010000060.1, read as the reverse complement.
GGAGTACCCTGGGACATCCCCCGAGTGGATCCGTCGCATTTCACCGTCAATGACTTTCAAGCGGTCATTCGCATGGCAGGAATAGAGAGGTGCTTTGGTCCCAATGTCGAATTTCTTTGGCTCGACGTTGCCTGCATAGACCAGCGTGGTAATGAGCCGAGGTCGGCAGCAGAGATTGGCCGGCAAGGCGTCATCTTCAAGCGCGCTGCATTTGTTTTCGTCTGGCTGACCACATTTGAGCATGGCGAGCTTCACGAGTTGCTGGGGAATCTTATGCGGCTTCACTCAGAATTCGGCAAGGCGGACAGGCAAAGTGAATCCTCCGCAATCGTTGCCGATGAGATCTACAAGGTTTTCAGAAGACTGTTCACCGATCCATGGTTTACGTCTCTTTGGACTCTACAAGAAATGCTACTACGCCGAAATAGCGGCGTGTTCTTCTCCCGTGATGGTCGAGAGATCTCGCTTCATGAGGGAACCCGATTCGCCTTGCCCGATCTCACCTGGGTGTACAGGACATTGAAGAATCCGCTGCAGAACTTACCTGCGGGGCAACCAACCCAGCGCCCGCCCGCTGGGTCTGCTCTGGCGCGCTGCGTTGACATCGCGGACCGAGTTGGCCTCACGGCGGTGCTCATGTACAGTCCTTTTATGGCGTTAGGAGCGACCAAGAACCGTACCACCTCACGCGATGCAGATCGTATCTACGGCATCCAGCAGATATTCGACTTTCGTCTCGGAAATTCCAGTGTTGATGCCGATCCGGGGATAGATTTTACGAGAGACGAATTAGGAATTCGACTTGGGGAACAACTTCTTTCTGTCTGTCCTGTGAAAAGCCAGGCCCATGTTTTCACCAAGCCGATGCAGTTTGGGTCTGGCTGGTGTGTGAATGCGGAAAGCGTGGTCCCAGAAGCCGTCATTTTTTAGTACGAGATGGAAGACACCATCTACTCTCCAGCTACCTTCACGCCGGGCTTGACGAATGATAATCCCATCGAATGTTCCCTCTCTGTCAAATCTGTCAGAGGACACGCTTGGGGACATTTCAATGGCAAACTCTGTCCCCTCTCGGTGCTGGTGGCCCGAGACAAAGGAGCCGAGTTGCGGCCCACAAGTCCTACATCTCACGGAGAAGGCCACGAAAAAGACCTCTCTAATGTTGTCCGCGTGTTCCTCGATGCCTATGATCAACATCCGGGAGCTCCTGAGTCACTCCTCGACGGCTTCTGGGAGCATCGCGGCCCTCGCCAGCGGGCAATTCAGGGGTGGCTTTGCCGCTCATTCCCTGAATTGCGGCTGCAGGTCTTGCTTCTTGGCCGAACGCACGACAGAGAGAAGAAGCTATATGGACTGTTGCTACTATTGGAGAGTGATGATGTATGGCGCCGTTTGGGCTTTTGCCAATTCAACTTGCGTGGTGTGTCAGATACTACGTCTGATTATGACTTCTTCTATGGAAAAACAGCCGACTGGACAATATCGAAAGGCTACTTTGGCTAAAATTCGACCTTGGATCTGAGGATTGCGAAAATTCAGGGCCTGCATTAGTTTTGATATGCAATGGTGCCGAAGGTTGGCAGGCTGTAACGACAATCTGTGTCGTATCATGGAAAAGGTATGCCGTGGACAAATTTGGTATTTCTGGGTGACTTTTGGCACAAATTCAGGAAAGTGCTTTGGACAAAGCTTTATTTAGAATATTTGGCAACATTTCAGGGGCTGCTTCCCGTCTCTCTCCAAGAATATCATGAGCTCCTTGATCGGATCTCATTCTACTCTCAGGATGGCAGGGACGGTGAAGATATTTTTCGCTAAAGTTGCACAATCAAGGGCTCTTGAAAGCCGACACCGTTCCTACCGCCCATTGAGGCCGCATTGACAAATATGCCATGCGATGGTTCGGTGGGAGTGCCAAGAAAAGACGGCAACAGTCTTCGAGCTTTCTGCAACATGATGTGCCATACCATACAACACACCGCAAGCACACCCCCGGCTCTCATGAATACGGTGGCATACGCTGCTTCGGCACCATCATCATAACGTAGAATGCGCTGGCCATACCCGGCGTGAATATGCCCAAAGACCACAAGTCGTGGACGGACCCGCCATATCTCTCTAAGCAGCTGTGGACAGCCCTTTCCATCGTTATCAAGATACCCCCTAGGCGGGCCGTGCACAAGGAGTACGTCCGTGTCGTCGGGAACCCTCGTGTGCCATACCTTACGGATAGGTGGATACTGGAAGGCGAACGTGCCGTATTGCTCCGTGAGGGGCGAGCCGTAGACAGAGAGAGTGCGATCGCCGGGGAGATTGAGCTTGACACTATTATTGTTCAGGTAAATGAGATCGCCCCAGTCGAGGTCGCTGCGAGATGTGCCCTGCCCCTCATAGATACGGTCTGGAAAGCGGGCGACATATTCAGCATCCAGTAGACGGTCGTGGTTGCCGGCAATGACGATTTTGTGCTTGTGGGGAAGGGATTTAAGCCAGTCCAGTTGGGCCTGGAGCTCTTCGAAGGTGCCCTTGTCCGTGAGATCACCGGCGTGCAGGAGTATGTCCCCATCCGGTACCCTTGGCTGCGTGTTGTGCGTATCTGAGATGCATACGATGCGAATAGGATGCGCATCCACGGGTGGGGAAGCAGGGTCGTAGTCGGTAGGTCTTGTCCTCCTCTCGTTCAGCCACCGAACGAGAAATTCAGCTGGAGCGCGGCGGAACTTTTGCCACGGCGACAGCGGCACTTGCCAAGGAAAGGCCGGCTTTTCCATCTTAAATTCAATGATGTCCTTGATCGTGCTCATTCAGTAGCACCGCCGCTGCGTGCTTGAATCAAGTTCGAGTCGCGATGACACCAGGCCTTGTGTTCTGAGCGGGAACTGTGGAAGGGTGCCCACCTGGAATGCATACCAGCTCCAGTAGTACATTTGTCGGAGTGTCTGGTTGATTATTAGGCAAAGCCCAACAGGCATGTACCTTGCGAAGATGTCATGGAAATCCTGCGGAGCTTGGGTGGAAGCTTAAAGCCGGCAACCGGAACTTAGCACCCGACGTCCGCCAAACTTTTCAGCTAGGGGGAGGCACAGGTAGGAGGGGGTTTAACTAGGGGGCGGCACAGCTCGGCGCCTAGCAAGTCGACAGCAACTCTGCGCCTAACTGGTCCAGGCCGGCGCCTAGCTAGCACGGCGGCTGCAGATATTACATCTTCCCCGTTGCGATCCCCCTGTACCAAGGCAACGACTGCGTGACGCCTGGATATAATTACCTGATTTATCATTTTCTGCTGGTCAATCGTCAATACGAAGGTCGCGCTAGAGAGATTTGCACTCCGTGTCCACCAGCGGAAACACTAGGTACTTGCACAGTTCACCAAGAACTTGCACGGGTCTAGGTATTCATGCTGGTCTTGGGCAACGCCGGATGGCCCAAATTTTCAAGGGGCAAATGCGGTTATATAACTGTCATTGACATCATGAAACAATGCGATGATACTCTAGTCGGTCTTACGGTTGGCGGCCAGAGCACCTTCAACAACCAACACAACCTGGGCGGAATACAGTTCACGTGCTCTTGGGTTGATTATCCACGAAGAATATGTAAGTATATATAGGCAGTGTGATGTATCTGGTGGGAGTTCATTAGAAATAAAAAGTGATGTGAAAATCGACAAATACTGTCTAGAATGCTCATCAGGCCCCGAAGTCAACCGAAATCGCCTAGTCTAAGCCCACACGTCAAGTGCTCCAGCACCCATCCACAAATATCGCAACATGGGCTGCGGTTCTTCCAAACAAAGTCGCGGTAATAATGTGGAATTGCAGGCACGCCCTGCGCGGCATCCTGTGAATATGCCAGCAGGACAAACAATTTCGGGACCGTCTGGAGGGCTAGTTCTGGTCCCACCCCCGTATCGAGACGCACAAGGCAGACCTATTCGACACAATTCAGCTGAACTCGATCGGGATACTATTCTAGCAGCGCTAAAGGACATGTCAGCGTACCTGGCACCGAAACAAGTGTCGGCACGCGTGATTACCGTAGGTGGGGCAGTTAATACCGTCCTGCTACGATCTCGGCAGACAACCAACGATGTCGACTTTTTCAGCGAGGACGGCACCGCAAGGGTAAACTTGCTGATCCACGAGGCCGCAAGGGAGGCGAACCGGCGAAGGCGCGGAGCCCTTGGGGCAGCATGGTTCAACAACTCCACCCAGCTGTATATGGGTCGGGACAGAGCGCGAGAGCTGGCCTCCGCCGCCATTCAACAGAATGAGATAGTATATGACGGACTGAACAACCGAGGCCATGGGTTGCAAGTATATGCGGCGTCATGGGAGTATGCGCTGTGTGGAAAGATGAACCGGCTTACCGAAGGAGGAGAGCGATCATATGATTTGAACGATGCCCTCGAGTACCTGGTCAGGTATTTTGAGAAGACGGGGCACCGATCGATAGCGGCTGGTGCGATTAAGCAGTGGTGTGCCCGTTGGGGCAAACAGGTGACTGATGAGGTGCTGCGCCGGTTGGATGAGGCATTCTTGAGGAAATATGGGCAGCGATGCATTGTATGGTCCGGCCAGGCCAGGAGGTGATATTCCACGTATCTGCTAGCGTCGCGTTTATGCAGGTTTCACTGTTAAGGGCGTATCAAAGGGAGATTATGTTAACTATGTGATTCCATACACGGACCTTTTGCCCATATCTGTAGCAGTAAAAAGACTACCAAGCATCTAAGAAGTTGCGTGGGCCAAAACCGGCGGTCAAGGGTAGCTCCCAGTTAACAGTGCTGCCATCCTATGCAAAATGTACATGCGGTTTCCATATCAGAACGTTCATGGTCGCGCATTCAGGAGACGCTCTGATGTCGTCAAAATTGTCTAGAGGCACAAAATCCCTTTTCTCGTTATCCCAGTGTGGAATCGCTAGGGGTTCCACCAGCGGCGGCACACGCGCAACCCAGGCAGGCTCGTGCTCATATTTCCGTGATTCCCTCTTCCATTCTTCCAGCTGATCGAAAGTGAAGATGGGCGGTGCTGATCGTGGAAGACCGAGCTCGATCCTGGCATTAAAAGCGAGGCACATCAACTTGGGTATGCACGCAAGGCATGCGAGGCGCTCGCGGTGGGGGTCCTGAGGATCAGGTATATCGCGGACAGCCCAGTCTTGCTGCCACCAAAAGGCCTCAATCTCGTTTCGAATCTCGATGTGCTGATCAAGGACGAGGTGCTCGTAGATGCGGTAAAGAGCAGCCAGAGGACTGTCGTTAGAGCGATCCACTCTGCGCCTGAGGAGTGGGACCTCGGCGCTGAGGCGATTGGCGATGAGCTCTCGAGGAGGCAGCGGGAGACCCTGCGTATCTTCTTGCGCGTGTGCGACAGTATGGTCAAGGTTGTCCCCAGCGTCGTGATTCAAGCCGCATCCATATGTCTGTCGTTTTGGTCTTCGAAACTGGAGCCAGCGAGCTACGGGCGCAAGAGGCCGCCAGCCCATGGTGAAGAAACCTGGCATGGGATTGAGTCAACTCCTACGGAAGGTCAGAGCCAGAAGTTGGAGAGAGCTTCCCTCCAAGATGAATAACCGCGGGGGCTGAGTCAGCCTGCACTGCCCGCTTCAAGAACGTCCAACATGCCTTCTAGGCGGCTAGCTGCACACCCTGGACCTTGGTAACAGGTAGTATTACCGCGAACCACCTAGAAGGTACACAGTTGACCACATCACAAGCCTGGCTCCGCAAATGGGTCACCGTCCCCTTTAACTCCACCTTTGTTGTCTACATTTTCGATTGGCCATCAAGGAGGCAGCTGTTTCTATTCTAAGAGGTCTCTCTATTTCTATGGAGTCTTGGAATCTTACACTATTCACACAGAAGGACATCCATTGTTAGTCCCATACTCCCCATCTCCTGGCCCCACCATGGGCCAACTTTGAGCGCTTCCGCCCTTGAATCCGCATTGCGTGGTGACCTCAGTGCTTCTATGCGTCAATGTGCGTGCTCGACATGGCTCGGAGCCAGTTGAGGACGCCTTTCAAGCCTCCTTACTGATTATCTACCGCCACCCCACGCCGACGCACCGACTACACCTCAACCCGGGCTCTGTGGTCCCGAATCGCACGAGTCAAGAAGGCCATGAAATCGCTCATGACCTGTGTGATGCGTTCCTCGGAGTAAACGTCTGGCGAGTAAGCCATGGTTAGGCTCATACCGCCATCGCTTTTGCTGGCAACTTCAAGCACAGTTGCCCCCGGGGCAGAGAGAGTGCTATTGCTGCCCTCCTCGCAGTGCCTCACAAGAAGCCTGCTAGACGCAGATGCGCCAACGTGCTCGTTGATGGCTCGTCGAGACAAGCCCGCGGAGTGTCGGTACACATCGTCTGATTCCAGAGCCGCCATCCTGACCAGTGCGCCAATTGTGAACGCATCCTGGCTGCTCTGTGGCGTCAACCGAAGCCGGACAGGCACCGGCTCAGCATCCGCGCCAGAATCAACCACATCGAGCAGCGTGTCACCATCTCCCGCGCCGAGATAGCGGAACAGATATGCCCACAGCGAGCCCAGGATGAAGCTGAAAGGCGCGGACTGTACCGACCCTGACACGCTGCCGGGAGATGCGATGGCAAGGTCCTGCTTGCAGATGCGTTTCATCCGCTTGACATGGTTTGCGGAGATCGTGTAGCAGGGTGTCCTGGATGTCGTTCCAGAAGTCACCCCATTTGTATGGGTGACACCATTCGTATGGGGGGCAGCTTTGGTGATGCCGAAGGGGTCCGTGGTAGGCACGTCGGCCAGATACTCTCTCCACCACGCGAGAAGGGCGTCGGTATCAACATTGCCGTTAACCTTTCCGTTAACCTTGCCATTGACACCGTTCGTCAGCCCATTTGTCTCGGATTTCTTTCCATCGCCTGCCTTTCCATGCTCGCCGTTCGTCAACTTGGACCCCGGTGCAAGACCATTTGGAGACGACTTGGAGTCGGTCACGACGATCTGAGCCGCGATATACGCAGCTAGAGCTTTGATCGCCTTTCCTCCCAGGAGCTCAAAGAGTGGAAGGTCGACTCTCGTCTCGGTCTTGACCCATTTCCGGAGCTCTATCGCCACGATGGAGTCGAGTCCATATATCGTCGGCGGGTTCGCCGGGTCGATCAGCGACATCTCAACACCCATCACAGCCGATATCTTGTCCATGAATCGCTGGGTGATAAGCGAGCACCGCTCTTCCAAATCCGGGGTCGCTGCAAGAATCTTTGCCAAGCTTTGAGAAGACGCAGCCCCTGCCGCCGACGAGGACTGTCCGACGTCGATGTTGGCGCAGAGCTTACGGTATAGTGGCCTCTTCCTCGTCTCGGGGTTTGAAGCCAGCCCGTCGACACTGACTCCAGTGATAAGCTTCTTCCGTTCGAATCCATGGGTGCTGCGGCCAACTGGTGCATTTGCAGTGAAACGGCGATCACTCAAGATAGCCTCCTCCACGAGCAGCATCAGCTCTTGCGTGTTGATAGTCTCGTCGAACTTGAGACCTAGGTCGGCTGCCACACCGACGCTGGACACGGCCGCGACGTTGACACTGGCGCCAACACAGCCCTGAGTCCGGCGCCAATCCATCAGGCTATCCAAGTACGCGTTGGCAGCACTGTAATTTGCCTGACCTGGGTTGCCCACGAGCGTGGAGATGGATGAGAAGCACGTGAAGAAGTCCACCGGCTGGTTCTGGGTCGCCAGATGCAGGTTCCACGCGCCATCGCACTTGACGCGGATGACCTTTTCCCATTGCTCATAACTCATGCCCTGGAGCGACACGTCCGCGAGCACCATTGCCAGGTGGAATACGCCCGCAACTGGTCCCATCTTAGCAAAAGCTTGCTGGACGTCTCCCAGGTTGGCCACATCCGTTCGGTATATCTCGATCTCGCAACCGCGCTCCTTCAGCCAATCGACAGTTCGTCGTGCGCTCTCTCTCAACTCTCCTGTCGCGCTGAGGGCTGACACAGTGAAGAAGGCTAGCTTTCTGGCGCCCTTGAAATACATCCACTCTGCGAGCTTCAGTCCCAGACCACCCAAGCCACCCGCAATGAGGTATTTCTTATCCGGACTGAACAACTTGGCCAGGAGATGATAACCTCTGGGCTTGAGCATCACATCGCCGTCGCCAGGCACCAATATCACCTTGCCGATATGCTTGCCTTGTTGTATCAGCCTGAACGCCCTCTCCACGTCCGAGAAGGGCACCTCGAGCAGACTATCTGGCACCCGGATCTTGTCCCCAAAGACGAGCTCACAAGCCTCATCAATCAGCCGGTTCGCCAATTTCTTGTCTTGCTGGACCACGAGCACCATGTCAATAGACGAGAAGCTGACATTTCTCTTGAAGACATCCATAGGCAGACCCCCGTTTTCGTGAATATCCCGCTTGCCGATCTCAACAAAGCGGCCGAAAGGCGCGAGACAACGCCATGTCGCCTCCAGTAACCTGCCTGAAAGGCAATTGAGCACTACGTCAACGCCCCGGCTGCCGGTCGCCGCCAAGACGTCCGCTCTGAAAGAGTCGTCCCGCGAAGAAAATATCTGCTCATCCGAGAAGCCAAACCGCTCCTTCAGGAACGCCCTCTTCCCCTGCGAGCATGTCGCCAGGATGCGCGCGCCGCGGGCCTGGGCCAGCTGGATGGCCATCTGGCCTACGCCCCCGGCGGCTGAGTGGATGAGGATGATGTCGCTGGCCTGTAGGCGGGCGACATGGTGCAGCGCGTACAAGGCCGTCATGGTGACGGTGAGGAAGCTCGCCGCGGCGGTGTCGCTCACGCCCTGTGGGATCTTCCGGGCTAGCCAGGCGTCTGCTCGGGCGCGGTTGCCGATGCACTCGCCCGCTGCGACGACGATCCTGTCGCCTGGCCGGAAGTCCTTGGTGGCTTTGGCACCGACCGCTGTCACGATGCCGGCGCATTCTTCGCCGAAGTGGTAGTCCTGGATTAGGCCGACTGCGATGGCGATGTCGCGGAAATTGAGGGCTGATGCCAGGACCTTGAACTCGATCTGGCCATCTCCGAGGGGTTCGTTGAGTATGTCTTCGTTGGGGGCGAAGTACAGCGTGTCGAGACGGCCAATGTGTCCAATCTCGAGATTGACTGGCGTGTCGTCTGGGAGCGGCCGCCGGGTTGGTTTGCTATCGTCGAGCTTGGAGTTCAGCTCGTCGTCTACCGCAATCCGGGGGGCGAAGGCCTCTTTTCCTCGAACTGCGACCTCTTCTTCATCAAAGCTCTTCTCGAGGGCGCGAATAATTGGCGTGCTCGCGTCCGATTCTGTTGTATTGGGGTCGAGATCCAGAGTCACAATTCGGGAGAGACGATTTTCGTTCCGCGCTGTTCTCAGGAATCCTGCGAACTTTGACATCTCGGGATTCGCTGCACCCACAAAGGTGCCCTGAAGCACCCAGACCATATTCTTTTCCTCTTCCAAGGCCAACTTCTGGAACTGTGCAAACTTTTCAGGCGAGGCCATGTCTCCGGAAAGTGACGCCAAGACAACGATGTTGTGGTGCTTCTCGCCGAATGACTGCAGCTGCCCGAGCTGCACACAGGTCAAATGGCCTGCGAAATCTTGGAGTTGTCGCAAGACCCGGGCCTCCGTCTCTGACGGGCTTGCAGAAACAATTGCAGTAAGCTGCTCTGGAACAGTCGGGACGATCTCGTCGAACTCGGCCAGCTTCTCCCACTCCTGCTCGAAATACAGCCTCCGACCAAGTGATCCCTGTTCCTCCTTCAAGAAGGTACTTTCTTGGTCCTGCATGTGGATGCAGAGCCTGCCCTGCTCATCGGAGACCAACAGCTGGGAGATGACTGTCCGCAGTCCGACACGGTCACCAAAGGTCCGAGTGGTGTACTTCTGCAGATCATTCGAGCCCGAGTACGAGCGCGCGAGCAGATGACCCGCCAGCTCAACAGACTTGTATGAACGCGGAACGCCGACGCCGTCCTCGTCCGGCCACCATTCCCACCCGTCCGAAGACCCTGACCACGTCGAGTGCATGACAGCATCGAGAAGCGCCAGCGGAACAAGCGTCGCCTCGAGTAATCCGTCAATTCTGTAGATACTTGGGTCAAACTCCAGGTTCGCGACCGTGAAGCCCTCGCCGTCGTCCATGTCTCCCTTGAGAAGCCTGAACTCGTCGCGGTACTGAACCCCTCGCTTTTCGAGCCGGCGGTATAGATCAGCGCAGCTAGGTCGGTTCGTGGAGCTCTTCCTCAGCTCCACGATAGACGGGTACCGAGGCAGCGAGCCGTCCAGCTCGACGGCATCGGGCTCCCCCGCGACAATGCAAATCCAGCCGTGACAGTGCTCAGAATAGCGGCCGTCCACGTCAAAGCTGCTGATGTGGAACTCGAGCCACTCATCACTGAAGCTCTTGGCGGACGTCGTCTCAGGGTGAATACTCAGAATCATCTCCGTGCCAACCTCGTTGTCGCGCAGTGTCATGGCGCCCTTGATGTCAATGTCCCTGAAACGCACCTTGGCTACCGTCTTCCCCTCGTTCGTGGGATACCGGACGGCCGCCTCGACAGCCAGCGAGAGGTATCCCGACCCGGGGAAGACGACCTCGCCCTCGATGGCGTGCCCGGCGAGCCAGGGGATCTCGGAGACTCGAATGTAGTTGCGCCACTGCATGTGGTGCGGTGTCGAGTGGGGCACGGGGGTACCGAGGAGGGTGTGGTTGTGCTTCCTGTGCTGCGTGTTGCGCATGGCGCGCGTCGTGGGTGTCCAATAGTGGCGGTGGTTCCAGGGGTATGTTGGGAGGTCTGTGAGCAGGTGTCCCGGGTGCTTCTGGTCTGCATTCACAGCTGCGAGGTCGACGGGATAGCTATCAGCGAAGAGCTGACCTGCCGTCTCGAGCAGGCACTCGAAAGCGGGCTGGTTGCGAGTGAGAGTGCCGAAGTAAGAGATATCTAGCTTCAGCTCTGATGCTACCTGCGTCCCGGGGCCCTTGAGCGCAGGATGAGGCCCGATCTCCAGTACGATATCAACGGCCTGCTCCTCGTCATCGTCCAGTAGGACGCCCGTAAGTGCATCCGCAAAACGCACAGCGCCGACCATGTTTCGGACCCAGTAAGCGGCGTCCACATCTCCGTCACGGACAACTCTGGCAGTAACGCTAGAAACCATCCTAACTTCTTCCTTCCAAGTCTCAGTCTTGTACAAGGCGCACTCGTTCAAGGCATTCTGATATGCTGGGGCCAGAGGCTCCATGTGATGCGAGTGGAAGGCCTGTTGGACGACCAGCTTGCGTGCAAACACTCCTCGTTTCGAAAGATCTTCATGCAACTCCTCGATCGCATCCAGGTCTCCTGAAACGGTTACACTGGAGGAGGAGTTGACCGCTGCCAAGCAGAGCCGGCCGTCGACCTTGGATAACTCCGAGATGGTGTCGGCTTCACTCATGCCCACCGCAATCATGCCACCAGTAACCTGAGGCTTGCTAGCCTTTCCAGTCATCTGCTTCTGGCTCATGTGGAAGCCCCGGTAGTAGGCTACAACCATGGCTGCCTCGAGTGACATAATCTTGGCGGAATAAGCGGCGGCAACTTCTCCTGACGAGTGTCCGCAGACAGCCTTGGGCGTGATGCCCCATGTTCGCAGCAGATTCACCAGAGCAATCTGCAGGGCTGTGCAGATTGGTTGCGAGAGCCGCGTCTCGCCGAGGCGCGATTCAACGGGATCCTGTGGCTTCAGAAGCTCCTCTACTATGGACCAGTCCGGTCTGTCAGATTGAGGCAAACTCTGCAGCACAGCATCGCACCTGTCGAGTGTATCCCGGAATGGCGGATGAGCCTCGATGAGCTGCCGGCCCATGTCCCAGCTTTGCGCACCCTGGCCCGTGAAGACGAATCCAATCCGAGGTACTGTACTTGACGAGTGGGTTGCGGCTGTTTTCCACTCAGCCGAGGCACGAGGCTGTTCGAGCTCAGCAACGAGGGCGTCCGTGGAGGCAGCAATAGCGAACGAGCGGATTTTATGGACTGTGCGGTGGGCTGAGAGTGTATATGCAAGGTCGCTGAGATGTTGAGTTGTTGGCTTGCCGTCTTTCTGCACGGTGAGGTATTCTCGCAGAACACTTCTTAGACGGTCGCCAGTTTCGGTGGCGTGGGACGAAACAGGGAACAGGAAAGGACGGTCTGGAGCTTTAGCAACTCCGTTCACCTTCAAGCCTGGGGCAAAGCCATTTGTCCCATTATCGAAGCTCTCCAACACTGCATGAGCATTGGCGCCACCATATCCGAAGGAATTCAGACTTGCCCGTCTGGGCTTACCCCCGGTCTCTGGCCAGCTCAGCATTTCCGTCGGGACCTTCAGCCTCCATTCTTCAAATTTGATGTCGGGATTCGGCCTGTCAAAGTGCATCTGAGGCGGAATGCACTTGTTCTCGATAGCTAGGACGGCCTTGATCATGCCTGCCAGTCCTGCAGCACCCTCGAGGTGACCAACGTTACTCTTAATGCTGCCAATGACCAGGTCATGCTTTCTAGTTGGAGTCGCAAATACACTGCCCACAGCGCGCGTCTCATTTGGGTCGCCGACCTTGGTGCCCGTACCGTGGCACTCGAAAAAGTGGGTGTCGTCCGGGTTGAGGTTCGCAAGTTGGTAGGTCCGGCGGATCATCTCCTCTTGTGCCTCGGACGAGGGAACTGTGATGCCCTTCTTGGTACCGTCGTGGTTGGATCCGGTCGCGCGGACGACGCTTCTTATGCGGTTGCCGTCCCGCACAGCATCGGACTGACGTTTTATGACAACCGCGCAGACGCCCTCGCCGCGGACATATCCACTACCGTCGGCATCGAATGACCTGCATCGCCCGTCTGATGAGAGGAAACCCATGTCTGACAGAACTATGGCGGTTGTCGGGTCGAAGTAAAGTGCAGAACCTAACACGATGGCATAGTCGGACTCTCCCGTGATGATACTCTGGTGCGCCAGGTGGAAAGCCACCAGACTGCTGGAACAGGCTGTATCAACTACGATACTTGGTCCCTTCAGATTAAAGAAGTACGACACGCGGTTGGCTTGCATGGCGTCGCCTATCCCGGTGATGCTGTGCAAGGGATAGTACGCCTGGTCGCAAAGCAGGGTGCCATAATCGTTGCTGAGGCTGCCCTGAAATACAGCCGTTTGTGTTCCGGCGATCTCTTCAAGAGTGATGCCTGCATCCTCCAGAGCTTCATAGGCTACCTCAAGTAGCTGCCGCTGCTGTGGATCGATGGACTCTGCTTCTTTACCTGAGATGCCAAAGAACCCTGCGTCAAATGCTGTGACGGGGTGATCGAGGAAGTAGGCGCGCTTTTGATTTATCTACATCATCCTAACGTTAGTTGTCTCTCACGAATTAAGTGTAAAGGGAGAAAAGCTGAATCTCCAAACGAACCGTGCCTTTGTTTGAGTGGTTAGGGTGATACCACGTGTCGACGTTGAATCTGTGTCGCTCGTCTGGGACCTGCCGCTGGACATCCTTCTTGTTGATGAGATTCTCCCACAACTGGCTCGGACTATTTCCATCAGCGTCAGCACTTTGGATCTCTTAGAACCATATGGGCTTGATCCGCAGAGCCGATGCAGAGCTGATATCTGACTTTGACTTACTTGTTCGCTCCGGGAACGCGGCAGGCCATGCCGCATATTACCGTTTGTCGGTCCATATCTGCTGTGCGGAGCTCTTTAAATTCAGCAGAAAACGAAGATGGACCCTCAAGTGATGTTGAACGAGCAGAAATGCTCCGAGACCGTGCACAAGGTACAGTTGTTCATTTTTAAAGGCTCACTTCATTCATGGCTTGCTTGTACTACGTAGTGGTACAGCATATGTTTGTCTCCAGAATTGCTTACTGAGATCCACTGATCGTCATACAAACCTAAATGTTTTCCCATTGTCTCACCAGCGGCCCGAGTGGAGTCCAATTATGACTCGCAATCGCTTGCTCACCCGACCGCAACGTGTGGTTTTTAAACGTTCTGCTGTCCATAGATAAAAGATCGGCACAGCGCGGGTCCTTCATGACTTATACAAGTCCGGAGACGCGGGGGATTTAACTGGAGTATATGCGGGCGATTTCTCCACCCCCAACTGATACCCCGACTCAGAGAATGGCCACTGAGTCAATAACCCGAAAAATGGGCCATCTGATGAGGGCACGAAGCGATGGATTCCGCGAGTTCTTAAGCCCCGTGTTCACAGGTCGCTTAAGCGGCATCGCGCACGCCGCCAAGCTCGACTCGAACCAATCCTCACCAACATGGTCTCGGCAGAACCCACAGGCGACAAGCGCGAACACCACGTCAGGGTCCTTTCGGTGGGCCTTCCGCGAACCGGTTCCAAGTCGATGCTACGCGCCCTCGAAATTCTTGGCTATCGTAACGTCCACCATCTGGGCCAGATATGGTGGAAGCCACGGGAGTGGGCATTCCTCGACAGTGCTGCGGATGCCAGCTTCCCCAGCCTGTCGACACACAGGCCCGACTTGGCTCCGGTGCACTGGGACGAGATGTTTTGGGATAATGAGGCTATAACGGATGCTGCAGGTATCTTTGCGCCTCAACTTATTGAGGCGTACCCTGACGCTAAATGCGTAATGGTTATGCGGGACTTTGATGCATGGGCTCGGAGCGTCGACGAAACGCTATTGTCGTACCTTTTCAGCTGGTTTAAGTGCCCCATTTTCAGTACTATTATAATATCGTCATATCTATCGTTTCCTTCTTACTACGCGCTATGTAAGCATCCTCACTAACCCATACTAGACGGCTGGTTCTCCGCGTATGTAATCGACCCTTCAGTCCGAGCGTACTCAACGCGGGCAATGAGGAAGATGTTCATGGGTGCTATGCGATGCCGAGCGAATGAGGCCAGGAAGAAAGAAATTCTACGCAGGTTCTATGACGAGCACTTTGCCATGATTCAATCAATGGTTCCGTCCGATAGGCTATGTGTGATCAGACTCGGCGACGGCTGGGAGCCACTGGTAAGTGGCCCCTGCCGGTGCTGTCGTCATATCCCAATGTCAAATCTTGCTGACCATGCATCCTAATTAGTGCCGCTTCTTGGGTCGAGAGGTGCCGGATGTTGACTTTCCACATGAGAACGACACTAAAGAGATGCATCTAGGGTGGCAGTATCTCAGGTATGGCATTTTGAAGGTAGCCGCCAAGAGGTTTATGCCCTGGGTCCTATCTGGAATTGCTTGCATCATCGGCTTCATGAAATTGCCATAAACTAATTGAAGCACACGTCACGCAATACGTGGAGTGTCCTCAGTCCACAATTCATGGAATGAAGAAGCTTGGCATTATTCAACAAACAGAGATTTTACCTATCTTTACTTTCTGGGTCATCGGACAACAAATTTCAACATGAATCTGGAGATGATTGATTCTCCTTAAATTTCGATTATTAGAATTAACAAGGCAGTGTACAAAAGTGGATTGAGTGTTTAGGGAGTAGTCTATCATCTGCGAGCGTTTGTAGCTAGAATTGGATTATCTATCTCAACGGGGCAGGTTCGTAGGATGCGTTGCAAGTCTTCCACCGTCAGTCAATATGAGTCTTCTATGATATTTGCGTGCTCATTGTAAGGTGGAAACTGGAACTTAGCGAATCTTCTTGACATCCATGTAGCGACCACGGGAACTCTATTTCGGAAAGACGCCCAAGACATCGGATTTATGGAAACGAACGATTGGCTGTAGGAGTATCGTTGATGCAGCCGTGCTTACTGCCTGACTGCTCACCTGCATGTCAGCACTAGGCGGGCTGTGCGCCACTTTATCATCCTTCAAGACGCAATCTCCATATTCCTCGATGGAAAACGACACGATCAGTACTGCAATGATGAATATCAGTGGATCAACAGCGCCCAGGATGAGGGCCAGCACACCCAGGACACGGAGTGGTTGCGGAACTTGCCGGTAAGCTCGATGAATCGGTCCCTTAAGAGCAGAGATGCATGCAGTTGGGGTTCCGGCTGACAGGACCAAAGCAAGAGGCACGTTAAGTGTGACGAAGCTCGCCCGTCATGTTTGAGATGCACTCGGGCCGGATTCACATGCGCTGGTTATGCTGTGGATAAAGCCATGTCAACTGCTTCCACAAGTGGGAACAATGCAAACGCTGTCATACCTGGATCAGCAATTACCATCAGCAGCTATGCGATTCCGTTCAGAGTACCAGGGTCACAAAGAGATCGCCAGATTCTCCACTATTTCTGCGTGCAAGGCGCTGACGAGATCGCAAGCCACTTCAATGTCGACTTCTGGACAAAGACCGTCCTTCAGCAAAGCCATGAACATTACGTTGTACGGCGGGCGCTGGTGTCGCTGGGCTCATTACACCTTGGCTATACAACTGCAGCTACTCCCGGTTCCGACCAAACCAAAGATGGAGCCTTGGCCCAGTATGGAAAGGCCATCCACGCTCTCAGACGGCAGATACGGAGACCTGATCGCAATACAATAAAGACTGCGCTCACATGTTGCATCCTGTTCTACTGCTTCGAAGCAGCTCTCGGGGATAGTGAGGCTGCCATGCGTCACTTGGACGGCGGCTTGGACTTGCTGTCAACTCATCGTCACCGCCGAGATCTCAAGGAGGATGACGAACTGGCCATCATGTCTCGTGTGTTTGAAAGTCTAGACCTACAGGCCACTATATTCGACGACGCGCGCGTTCCACGTCTTCATCTATCAACTGAAGATGATCGGGATAAGAAGGGCTTTTTAAGTCTTGAAGAAGCCCATGGAGCCTTCACGAGACTCCAAAATTCTCTCTTCCGATTCCTCAGGACACAAAGTCCATACAAGTCCTTTAAGCAAGACTCGCTACCTGGATTGGTAATAGAGCAAAAACGTCTTCTTCAGGACCAATTCGAACTCTGGTTGGCTAGATGTGAGCTGTCAGACTTCGGAAAGAACACTGACAAGCACGTGTTTCCGGCAGAGCAGATCCTGATCATCCAGTGGCATGTGTCAAAGATGATTCTTGAGGCCAACTACCCAATCAATGAGAGCATTTTTGGCGCCTCACCAAATCCCAGAGTCGAGAGAATACTCGATATGGCCCACGAGTTACTCGTAAAGTCTCAATGTAGGGAGCCAAGCCTGAATCCGGACGATGTTCGGCAGCGGCGAACATTTTCCTCGGAAAGCGGAGTTGTATCCCCGCTCTTCGCACTCGCGGCGAAATGTTCGGACGACACTGTGTCCGATCGCGCTCTTGAACTGGTGACCCGATCACAAAGACGCGAAGGTCTATATGATTCTGAGAGCATGGCAGAGGTCATTCCCCACGGCAAGGGAGCAGAAGGCTCTGGAGAACCTCAAACTCCGCATGGAGAGGCTCAGAGCATTGTCTCTTGAGAATTTGTTTGTACAGGACACAAGAGGTGTAGTCGGTGGTATGGACAGACCAGCTGACCGTCTTAAGTCGGGGACCACTGCCACACGAAACCAGCAACAATAATTCGCCTTGAAATCCGCCACACGGCCACTATCAACAACAAGAAGGCAAGCGACAGGTTGGTAGGTAATGGGCAACGGAAAAAAAAAAGAGAAAAAGAAACAAGGCGCGGGGGCGGCGGCCCGCGCGGCTGGGGGGGGGGG